>JAIPRK010000355.1:103372-234661 GCA_025469195.1 Chaitophorus viminalis | reverse complement strand
TCAATATATTGTCTTATAGTCGGTCATCTAGTTTTTTTATATGTCTATGTTTGTGTATTATTATGTATGTAGTATGTAACTATGTTACATATTTTCTTTATTTCATACAATAAACCAACTTTTAAAACTGTTCATTTGGAAATAAAAAAAAATATTTTTTATGGAAATGAAATATTTCATGAAAAATTCATGAAATATTTCAAGAAAATAAATTTCATGAAATTTTACAATCCTACTAATCACAAAAAAATAAATGTATTTACCAACCCTTTATTATCTATATAATATATAGGTATACTAAGTTATATAAATATGCTTGATTCATATAGTTTTCAAAATTATTTTGCTTGAGTTATGATTTTGTAGACTAAATGCCCCATGTCCACCTTTTTATATTTAAAGCATTTGTAATATTTTTAAACAATAATATAACAATATATTTATACTTATAAACAGTGTTTTAATATAAAATACTTATGATATTATTACATATATCAAGTATTCAGCTATGTAATTTATAATTTGATGTTTGATAATATGTTGTATGTATGTTTTATTTATTTATTACTTTAGTTATTGAAAGCTGTTTGGTGGTATTATTTCTCAAAACTTCTTGAGTTTTGCGATACGATATTCTTCATTCTCAGAAAAAAAAATAAACAGCTTACTTTCCTACACGTTTATCATCATTCAACTATGTTCTCTTTGTGGTGGATTGGAGTGAAGTGGGTGCCCAGTGGCTCAACGTTTTTACCAGCAATGGTTAACAGTTTTATACATGTACTTATGTATTCCTATTATGCCTTGAGTGCTTTGGGTCCAAAAATTGAAAAATATTTGTGGTGGAAAAAGTATTTGACCATACTTCAATTGGTTCGTAAAAATGTTGATCAATTTTCAACTGTATATAAAACTATTCAATTTTAGCTCATTCAAAAGCTATTTAACTACACTTTTTAATATAGATTCAATTTACTACTGCACTATTTTTGGGTATTCATGGAATTAAGTCTGGATGCAAGTTTCCCATTTGGATGCAATATTTCTTGGTGATTTACATGATTTCATTTATTGGGTTATTTGGAAACTTCTATGCAAAAGCTTATGTTCAAAAGGTAAATTTCTAATTTTTCTTTGTTTAATTAATAATTTTGATGATATATATATATATATAATATTATATTATATTATTCTGTACTTACTAGTCAGTAGTTATTAATATATTATAAATATAATTGCAATTATTTTTATTGTTTTACATGGCATACAAATTACCGAGTACACTGTTTATACACTTAATATAAAATCAAAAATATTTAAAATGTATAATTCTGTAAGGGAATTAATATATGTAATTGTTTTATACTATTATTTTAGGTATTAAATCTTGAAGATGAATTTATAAATTCTTGCTAATATAAAGTGAAAATCATTTATTTTTGGGCGATTTGCTTTTATATGTGGCTTGTGTAAACTTTATTCATATAATCAAAGTTAGCCTTATCTATTATGTAAATTATTTCAAATATGTCTGCATAAACACCATAGTGTTTGAATGATAATTAATAGTAATTATCTGTGAGACAATAAGGGCCGGTTTCACTATGGGGTTTTGGATAGGAGTTAGTTAATCCGAGGTTACCCTATAATTGGATGGTTTATTCGTGGTTCCAGCAGTGTTTCCTCTAGTATTTAATAGATAACGGTAATAATAGTAACGTTTTATTTTCAAAATTGGAAAAAAGACACTTTGCATTCGTGATCGTGAATTTATTTCATTGTTTGTATTCAATTTGTTTCATAATTTGTGCGATTGTTTTTTTGTGTGTAATTTTTCAGTTTTATTATGGATAAACGTATGAGACCATTCTAAATATAGATTTTGAAATACGAAATAGATTTGTAAAATCATGATCGTCATATAATTCTGAATAGTTTACTCTCTCATAGAACATGTTAGGTAGTCATTGTATGTCAATAATATATCCACTGTCCATCATCAGAAAATATCCAAAAATAAACAGTTGTGAGTAGTGACTAAAAGGCACACAAATTAAAAAAATATAACTTATCTAAATATCATCGTAGATTATTCTTATTGAACATAATCCCTCCCATGCTCATATTGATATTGTGGTTGTAACTAGGAGTTAGATCATTATTCCTTAGAATTACCGTGAGTTAAAATCTGGAAGTTAAGATTTTAATTAATTTGGAGTTACCACTTAACTCTAGGTCGTAAAATCACTTTATAGCGTTTACTTCGAGTAATTTGTGACTCGCACTTTAAATCGAGCTGGTGAAACTGGCCCCAAGTATTCTATATTAATTGCTTACCATTTAAAGTAGGTGGATTTATATAATATTACTTATTGAACACAACTTTAAATTAAATTAGGTATTATACAAAAATAAAATATCTTACATTTATTTATCTTTCTAGAAACTGCATAATAGGTGCAAAGTGCAAATATTACACTATAATTTTATATTATCCTAAATATTATTATAAATATTAATTTTTGTTTTTAAATTCCACATGCTTGTTTGTTTTAGCACACTAAAAATAATTCTGACGTCAACAGAAATTATGATTACACCGAAAAAACTGCGTGCACATCGAGAAAAAATAAATGATATAAATATAATAATTATTGAACTTAGTAAAAAAGTATAAATTTTAATGAGTATGAACTGAAAAAAGTAACTAACTTCAACAGAATTTGGGTTTATATATTATATTAAAAACATTATACAATATATAATTTTGTGGCATTTTTTTGTAAAATTGTTTTCATCATTGGTATTTATTATTGTAATACTCTTGTACACGATTATTTAAATGAATTATGTTTTTGTTTTCAATATTTCAAGAAATTTAAAAAAATAACGATGTAAATGAAAACGAAAAAATAATGTTATTTAATTTTTTTTAACTATAAATTCACATTTAATAATTTAATTAACTTTGATTTGATAATACAAAATAGTAGTAGTATGCAAACAATTTTTTTTTTTCACTGAGACTGAGCTGGAACTGTTTTCACACTACTAGAGCTCAGTCCCCATCGTTTATTGTTAAAATAATCATATCTTCCTTGGTTCTGTTTCTGATCCTAATTTTCTCTAAGGGCAGAAGATCACTGGGTGGTGTGTGAGAGACATGAAGAGCTACATCCGCCGAGACAGTTCTGTAGACTCTAATTACCCTTAGTGCCGTGGTTCTTTGAACCTTAATGATGTTTTTGCGGTTAATCTGGTACTTTACTGCACTTTCCGCTCAGGTAGGGACGACGTAGAGTCCCCCGTTAGCCAATAAAATGTGTAAGAATATAATACTTTTTTTATATACAAATATTTTTAATTTTAATCCTTTTTTATGTGCGTAGACTTATATAATACATTTTAATTAATAATATATTTTAATATACCATTATACTAATATAAATGTTTTTTATGAAAATATGTATTGATGTAAAAAAATATTGCCCTTCCCCCAAAAAACAAAATGCTAGATCCGCCACTGCCTCCCATATAAAGCATGAGCCACCCTATGGCAGTCACTGCTGATGCCAGTGTGTGGTGAAGTCCGTGGAGGATCAAGTTGAAGTCCAAGATACATCACACTCCTGATGATGTTGATATTACATCTGTTCACGCTGAGCGCCGGGTTAACGTACACTCGTTTGCGGTTGAGCATAATCGCCTCAGTTTTGTTGTTGGTCAGCTAAAGGCCGTTGTCCCTCATCCATGCGTCCAACCAGTCGAGTATGGGGTTGATGGCTTTTTCCAGCCCGACCGTGGTGCGGGTGGAAACGACTATCGCTAGGTTATCAGTAAACCCAATAAGTTGGACTCCTTCCGGAACTGCAAAAGGTCGTCGTAAAAGACGTTCCAGAGGGTTGGCCCGAAAACCAATCCCTTTGGGACCCCTCCTGTAATCTTCCTGTTCAGAGTTTCCCCGTCAGCGCCACCTATGGACAGGATCTTATCTTTCATGTAGGACCTCAAAATCCTGACAAGGTATGTTGGAACTCCTCTTGCTCTCAGGGCAAACACGATCTCAGGGGGCGGTGTTGAATGCATTCCTTACATCCAGAGTGAGGAGAATGCATAGCTCCTGGTGTTATGGAGTGGCGTTGCCAGCCCACCTGTCAATTTCGAGTACCTTGGTGATGGCGTCTTCAGTGGAGTGGCCTTTTCTGAAACCGAATTGATTCGTGTCGAGCCCTTCATTGGCCTCGAGGTATGCATACAGTCGACTGTAGCAGAATTCTCTCCAGGAGATTACCGGCCGTGTCAAGCATGCACAGCGGCCTGAAACTCGAGGGTTATTCCCCGGTTTGTCTGGGCTTAAGTATAAACAGACATTTTTTTATGAATTTTCAACTACTAAATAACATGCAAATTATCGCAATTTTGATATATTTCATACAAATTTTAAACTTTCATTTTTACTTTAAGTATTGAAAAAGTTTGAATTTTGACGTGCCCATGTACCATATAAATTTATTTTCCTTTCAGAAAAGTTTCTGTTTGAGGAAATCATAGCATTTTTACTGCCCCAGAACGTGATGACAAACAAAAAAAAAATTAGAATAAAATTAAAAAAAAAACACACATCATTGTAAAACCAATAGATCGCTCCATTCAGAATCTAAAATTATTTCAATCACTTTTATTTCAATTTAATTAATTTAGTAAATTAATGTATTAAAAATAAAAATAATGTAACTGCATTTTGAGTATTTTTTAGGATTTTATAGGTCATTCTATTCCCAACCTTAATTTTTATAAAATAATAATAAAGTAAGTCATTATCGGTATTGAAAAAGCGAAAAGGTGGTTTTAAGTATTAAAAATAATAATTGAATTTAGAAACATCGTTGATAATTATAATTATAATTAAAAACAATTCAATAAAATTAATAATCATTATTATTATGTAGGTATTATTATGGTATTTTAAACTCAAAGGTGGTTTTGCTACGGGAAAGCTTAGTTATAAAAAACTTATAAAATCAACACATCTCTTGTTTTGCTTAAAATCTAAAATAAATATTGAGAGATCATTCCTCTTTTATCACGTTTTTATAATATTTGTAACGACAAATGTAAAATTAATTTTAGTGATCTGTAATATAATTTTAGGATAAATTTATTAAACCTAATAACAAAGAGTATCCACATTTTAAAAATTATAACTAAATAACAGGAGTCTTAAATAAACGATCTCAACATTTTTTTTTTTTTATCATGCAGTAGATAATAAAAGCTACTTTAAAAAAATAAAAATTTTCTTTAAGCAAAGTAAAATTTATATTTTTAAAAACTTTTAAAGTTTATACTATAATAATTTGTAAAATTGACTGTTTTTATGGGCAATAGTAAATATATATTTTCAATTTAAGTTTATATAAAATTTACAATTTGAATGCCAAAGTTCAAAAATGTAATAAACTTTATAATATGCACTATTATAGATATAATTTATGTAAAAGGAAATCTTTACTTTTAATTATAATTTAATATTATACTTCTCCTGTTCTAATATTTTTTTAGTTATCTCAACCTCATCATTGAACTCCATGAATTATAATTATAATAATGAATTTACATACCATTATAATTTTAAACTCAACATGTTTTACAATGTACAACTGCACTTGGGTGATTATTACAACGATTCATATAAAATATAAATTTAATATTAAACATTCATATATAGGCTTAAAAGTCGAAAACAATTTTCAATGTGATGATTAGTCATTACAGGTAACATATTAATAATTAAATTATAACACGTTCTTTCAAATGATCTTTAAATATATTTGTCTTTTTCATAAGTATTCTATAATTAAATACTAATTATTCATGTCTTGACTCATATAATATATAAATACTTAATTTTAGTATCTAAAATGTTTATTAAGTTTATTAATGTTTATTAACGTTTACTAAGTTAGTACATTACAAATGCCTACATAAATATAATTACCTTATTGATATTTTAATGCAATTATAATTGCAATTTAATGTAAAATTATTCCAAGTTTATCATAATCTTTATACATTTATATTGCTTAAATTTTGAATGTAAAGTGTATCCATGGAAACATAAATGCCTAACTAGTCTACCGGTGGATCATCTCAAGGGAACTGTCTGTATACATTTGCCACGTATTCTTATTTAGAACGAATAATAATAGAAAGACTCTGGAAGATTAAAAATATATATAATATATATATATATAGTATTACGTTTACATTTTAACTGTATTTTAAATTTATTTTACTACTAAAATATAAGTATTTATGTGGCTTTATTTTTAATTTATGTTTATCAGACGATAGTCAAGGGTTCTGGCTAAATTATAATTTAACATTTTAAGTTGCATGTTCTAACCAATTACAATAGACAAATAACTTTAATTAATATTGATTCGTATTTCAATCTTTGATTAAGTATATTGTAAAATAAATAATAATATTTCATAATATATTAAAAAAATATACTCCGTATTAGCTTTTGGATCCATTGTCAGAAGTTAACAGAGATTACCTACAATATGCAAGCAGAAATATATGTAACAAAATCATAAGTATAATAAAAATTCGTTTCTTTTTGTTCTGACTGGAAAAATAATAGATCAAACATCAAAGGGACTACTTGATAACTAAAATAGTATAATATACTCACAAAACTCTAATACAAAATAGAATTTGTAAACTAAAAAAATCCCTATATTATCTTGAAGTAAAGTTATAGCAAAAAGTTATATCAATAAAATGAGACATAAATGAGTATAATAACAGAGGTACGATATTGTTTTTAATTCAGTATATTGGCATTGGTTCTAAAGGCCCGTGACTTTATAATTGTATTATGTTGATTAGCTCGGTAGCAAAAATATGACGAGTGTTGATCTCATAAAAAATTAGAAAATAAATTTCAAATTACAGATAACTATGATTTATGTTTAGTAAGTTACAAACTAATAACATACACGTTTAACCTACGTATATATCCATCTAGAAAAATATATAATAATCGTATATTTGACATTATATGTATCTATTGTTGTAATGTTTTATATTATAATTATATTTCCCTTTATTTTAAATATGACACAACAAAAATAAAAATCGTTAATTTATGTACTATATGTATATATATATTTATCATATAAATGTAATATATTATTATTCCTATTCATGGACATGCACACAGGATGGCAAAACAAAAGATGCATATTATGTTACTCTTAAACTTTTGCTTTTGGTGGCAGCCAGTTATTGTGGGCCATCGTATATATTTTATTTTTGTATTATGAAATTATAAACAACAATAATGTTATCGGATCATAATTCAAATTTAATTAACTAAATCTAAATATCTAAATTAAATCATAATTTACATGCCTTATGTATTTAGTGTTATATATGTTAACATTTTTTTATCATATGTATACATATTATTATAACATAAACAGTATAATAAATTATAAGACGTATAAGCTATATTTAAAAACTTATCAAAATAAGATTACAGTTTTAATTACAAATCTTACTAAATAGGTATCAAAAGTCCATTTAGTTTATAAGGGTAAAAAAAATATATACTCAAGTGAATATATTATTTATGCCAACAGACTTGAACATTGGCTTAGAGAATTATAATACAAAAAAAGATAAGAAAATCCGTATACTTATTTTTCAATTTCTTTGGATTAATACTTAATTGAATACATTTTTATTTTTGACTTTTATTTATTAATATAGCTAGGTATATTTGCAATTTATATTCTAATAAGAAAATTGATTCAGAAGAAAAATTCATTATTGGAAATCACAATTAAAATTAGATTGTAGCCAGATTACTAAAATTATTGTTCAAAGAAGACGATACAATTTACTTATTTAATATCCTATAATAGTCATTGTAGAGTATTTGAGTTTAATAGACTTTAAAAATAAACAAAATCAAGATTTTGACTTATTTATAGACAATTTAAATTTTCCATTTTTGTAAATTTTTTTTTTTAAACACCTATAAAATTAAATTGGCTGGCCGAAAACTCTCGAAAATTTAATACAAGGTTTATAATAAGCATAACTTATCTTCACTAGAAAATATCGGTGATCGTTTAACTCAAATTTTTTTTATAAGCCCATATAGCTTAAATTTGTATAAAATGTGTCAAAATCATGATAATTTGCAAGTTATTTTGTAGATAAAAATTCATAAAATTTATTCTGTTCATACTTAAGATTCAAAATTTTAACACTAGGTTGCCCATAAACTTACCTTCAAAAATATATAAAAAAATTCTACCATACTTAAGAGGAAAAATTATATAACTGTTTTAAATTTAAATTTTTACGAAATTGCATTATAATTCAATTTAAATATAAAATACTATATTATTATATACACATTTTAGACAAACATATTAACTCCGTTCAGAATCGTTATTCGTATACAACGATATCTATCATTGCATTCAAATTTAACAAATCCATTGTAATAATGACCTATCCTATAAACGAGGTACAATTCAACCCCAACTGTACGGTAAAGCGATGCCCATCCGTTCTTTTTTTTATATATACTAATTTATTTTATATACTGTTTGATAAGAAAACTGTAACATTTATCTTAACTGTTAACAATAATAATAATATTTAAATTGAACAATTTTCAACAAATATCAAATTCTCAACTAGTTAATTATTAAAATTAAAATTAATTTAGAAATAAAATGCATTTCCATCTGTACATTATTAAATTTAAAATAAAAAAATTTAATAAAAAAACAATTGAAAACATATATTATTCATGGCACCAAAACTCTATTTTTAATAAACAATATAGAGGATATTACACTAAATTTGATACCATGGTTTAGTAGTAATAGATATTCCTCTCGTGTTTCAAACAATTTTCAGAAAATAAATCCGTTTATGAATTACATAACTTTTCAATTGACAAAAAGATATATATTAAAATATTTATTGGCTTTTCTGAAAAAGGATTTTATTATGTCGTCTATTTTTTTTCTACATTTTATTTCACGTATATTTATATATTATTATTATAATATTATTCATTATCATTTTTTATAAAAAATATCATTTTTTTTTAATTAATATATCATTTTTCATGAACTATTTATTTATATTTTTAGTACCAATATTGTACTAACTTTACATGTTTTTTATCGATTGTCAATAACTCAAATTTTTCGAGTGATCTTACATTATTCTTTATTTTATGAGTTACTCTTATTGTTTATAAATTAAAAATATTGATAATTGTATTGTGATCGAAAATCATAATTATATAATTTTAATGTATATTATTTGTTTTAAATAAACTAATACATTTCGTAAAAGTTGTATAAAAATATCGTAGAAACGAATTTTAATTTTCAAACTATTTACTTAACCCTAATAATACATTTGATAATATAATATTATATTAAAATAATCTTAATATAATTGGTAGAATTCTAAGAATTCGATAAATAATATTGTTATTAAATTCAAATTTAAATTTAAATAGAAAAGTTAAGTGTATGACAATATTACGCATTTTTCGATATCGATATACATGTAAATATGTAATTATGTACAACCGTTTCTTAGTTTCTCAATTTTCTGTGGTATCTTTGAAATTGATTATTACATAAGATAAATAGGTATTGCTCTAAATGTAAAATTCAGAGAGGAAAATAAGTTATCCGTGAATATAGGATTATTCTGTACCTTTTAGTTGATTATGAAATAATATTCATAACTTCCATACAATAACAATGTTGTAACATCAATTTACTATAATAATAAATATAATATTTTTAAAATTTCAAAATACAATTAATAAATCAATTTTTAGGCATGACATGATTGAATAGTTGATCGGCCACCGGACCTATGATTAAAACATTTAAAACACTCATTTTCGGATGGTTAACCATGTGAAAATTATAAGACGACGTGGCGTGTCACGTCCCACCTATTATAATCTTCATTGAGTAGTTTTAAAATAAAATTCAAGAAATAATAGTAAAATAAAATCTTTTGAAAAAACCTCCCAAAAATTATTTTCAGTTTCAATTAAATTATTTGTAATAGATTATATAATATAAAAGTCCATTTATATTAGTAATAAGCAAATATATTTTTATGACAATAAAACAAACACGTATAATATTTAACATTGTATAATTAATGATTCAAATTTTAATGAAATCTGTTTATAATATTATTAAACTGATGTATTTTGATTTTTCAATTATATTGAGAAATATATTACATCCATGAATAACGGATACTGTATAATAATTAACATTAAATATTTTTTATACATATAGACAAAAAATTTAGTTAATATGGTGCTAAGGTAAATATGTTACAGTTATGGCATTCAAACCCTAATTTGTATTAAAATATAACACTTGAAACATGTCGGCGTTACTGGTCAGTCTTTCGCCACTTTAGATAAAAAAAAAAAAAATGAAACAACTATGAATGGAAAAACTTTAACAAAAAAATATAATTTAATTCAATACAAAATATATTTTTTATTTACTCAGATAGTAGTATTAATATAAAATAAAAACAACCCTTTTAACCACTAGAGAGTACTCTATTTGTTTTTTCTTTAGAAAATATCCTATGAATTCAATAAATCATGTACAGTACCAGTAATTATTATGTACCTATTAAGTTTGATTTAATTAAAAAAAAAATTCTTTTAACCATTAGAGAGTACTCTATCCGCTTCTTCTTTAGAAAATATCCCATGAATTCAATAAATCATGTGCACCACCAGTGTTAATAATGCACCTATTTAGTTTGATTTAATTAATTTTAAAACAAAAACAACTCTTTTAATCACTAGAGAGTACTCTATTCGTTTTTTCTTTAGAAAATATCACTTGAATTCAATAAATCATATACAGCACCAGTGTTTATTATGTACCTATTTAGTTTATTTTAATTGAATCTAAATATTGGGCTTTAATGGATAGAATGTTTTATAATGGTGATGTATAGTTTTTCTTTTTCAGTAATCACATTTTTTTGAAGTAAATTTTGCACCAAAAGTTTCTCGCTGAAACCTAGATCATAAATTTGATACATACATATGGTACTTTAAAAGTAAAAGATTAATCTCCAATGTTTTGGATGTTTTCCCAAGCGGATAGATAACTATTTTATATTCTATTTTATAGAAATAAAATACCTTAACTTATACAAGTATTAAAATAGTATTATTGGATACCTTCGTCTATTATTTTATCATTACTTGTGTATAATAATCTCAAATTTACTTATCGTATCAATTGAATATAGATTTTAAATATTTCTAATAAAAAAAAAACTTGAGTAAAATAATTACTTATTTTTGTACCTAACCAAATGGATAGATTGGTGTCTTATGTTTGAAACTTTTATTTATATAACATAAATATGATTAAAACATTTTGCAAAAATATATGCCTATATTAATTAAAATTAAACTCAACAATCTTTCGTACACACTATATTTGTAGACAATTTTCGCCAAAAATAAAATATATGATTTTGTGTTAAAATATGGATTTTATGATTTACAGAACTTCAAAAACGTCCAACCCAAGATATAAAATAATTTTGACCTATGAATAAAAAAAACTCATGAACGAAAATAAAATAATAAAACTTATTATGTAATAAGATTTAACTGGTAAAGCTTTTCAATAAAATCCTACAAATTAACTTATTGTAAATACAAAATGTAAAATAAATAAAAATATAATGTGCAACAATATTAAGATTATTTTCCCATTATATTACAAAAATACAGTACATATAATGTAAAATATACAACTATGTAATATTATTGTAATGTATATAACAATACAATTATACAACTAAGAATTTTCACCAGAACACTAGCAGTGTCTAATATATTATTTCCGAATCTCTGTTAATGTATTAATACAGATTATTACTTTCGACCAACAAATTTAAATCCAAGTGTATCAAAATTTGTAAAACGTTCATGAATAATAGAAATATAATTATGATTACTAAATATTTTTTTAAAAATAATGTTCACCAGAACGTGTACATCACACACATTTTGTTAACATCTATTGACCGATAAACTAATATTTGAAATTTGCATATTATGTAAAAAAAAAACTCATTAGTCTGCAAAAATGTACAACGAATATAAATGTGTTTACATTAAATTTAAAATAAACGTATGCATATACCTGATCATCGGCGTTTCTTTCTGATCGGTTTTAACGTTGTGCGGTGCTCTAATTGTAATTCCTGTTTAACGTGTATTAAGTATTTTACGCGAAGTGCTTTTTCTCAATTCAAATCACGGGTTTGCGATTTTTTTCGACGAGTAGTAGGTACAGGTATGTAATATTCTTTCGTTTGTTCAAACGAACGCGAAAAAAGAAATGTGTGTGACGTTCCCACGAAACGTTTTTTTTAAATTATCATTATAGCAACATTTCCTGACTGCGCGATGATTATTGGACCGTTCACAGTGTTAACGTTACACAATTTACATTCGTACACCTACGTAGTTTTATTGATATTATATCGTTGTTTCATGTAGAACCACCGGAGGGAAAGAGAAAAAAAAATCAAAATGAAATCGAGTTTCCCGCGAAAAAACTTCGATGGAAATGTACAATGGATATTATTTGGTAGCCCTGGGCATGCGCGTATAAAACACTAGAGGGACCGTTTCGCCAGGGGCTCAGCACTACAACTCCAGTCGATCACCGAAGTGGCGCGTGTGTGATCGTTGTGTCTTGCCGGTGAATTGTTTTGGAACGCTGTACCATCGTGTTTCCCTGTTTATTTTCCATCGAATATAAAAATCCCTTCGTTTTGCCGTTTTGGTAACGATACCGATAGTTCTATACAGCTGTAGTTTATACAAAAGAAAGAAATTTAAAGTAGTTTTTGTTTTTTTTTTTTTTTTACTCTATAACTTTGCGTTGACAATTCATCGCTGATCTTCGTTGTTTTACTACAAGTCTCGTATTTTGATTGAGAGTTGATTTTTCAAACGGTAAGTGAAAATTTGGATACATTATTCTGGTGCATGGAAAACTAAATGCTCGAAAGAAA
Organism: Chaitophorus viminalis; assembly: GCA_025469195.1. Taxonomy (NCBI): domain Eukaryota; kingdom Metazoa; phylum Arthropoda; class Insecta; order Hemiptera; family Aphididae; genus Chaitophorus; species Chaitophorus viminalis. Next base: position 221,515 of record JAIPRK010000355.1, on the reverse strand, counting down.
ATCGAAATTTACGTAAAACATAATTACATGGTCGTAAATCCCTTTAGTTTGATTATAATAATTGCGTTAATCGTTTATCCATGTAAAACTTGTATTATCATAATATTATTACAAAGGCAAGTGTTATTTTATGTTAAACAAATCACTACATACTATTCAGATGGTAGTGAAACATCACACTATAACGAATAGGTGTATTTGTTTACTTTCGTAAAATTCTAGTCATCGATACTCGACGTTTAAGAAAATACATGTGCGTTACTATCTAAAACAGGTGGGTACTTAAGACGATTGAAATTTAAATATATATTTTAAAAAAAACGTACGTGTTCTCACATGGAAATACAATTATTTTTTTCAAATATAACTTATAGATACTTAATGAAAGTATTGATAAATAAACAATATAATTATAAATATTATAATATCATTTTGGGCACTCAATTATATTCATATGTATTTATAATTATTAGAAGATGTATTATGTATAGTATATAATCATTATACTACCATAACAAACCAAATGAATCACAATTAATTACTTATGTGTTATATATAATAAAATATTTGCATTAATATTAATTGGGTACATGGTTATATTTTACAGAGTTGTAAACATTTTTATTTTTTAAACCTAAAATAATAACTATTTTTAAACGATTTCATGTATAAACTATTTATTTTAGCATTAATGCCCAAAAAACTTTTTAATCCCTTAAAATATATTAAAGATATCATAAGTTTACCTAAAGAATATTAACAAAATACAACTTTACTTTCTAATTTATATAAGATATTTTCAAATGCCTGTAAGATGTAATAATAAAAATATTGTCGTTTAAATCTAAGTACCAATTTATTTGGAAAGTGGAAACTATGGTTAATTATAGGTACTATAAAAGTTAAATAATTCTAAAAGGCTTTTAAATATTAAAAGTATAGTAGATTTTTGAAAACCAATTCAAATTTTGTAATTTTTTATTAAAATGATAAATGCTTTTTATTGTACTTGAGCTTACCTGGTTCTGAATATATATTCTAGTTTCAGTTACAGGAGTATGCATAACATGTACATTTGTATATAATTCTACAATCATAAAGTATTCCTTACCATCTAAATTATTCATATTAATCATACTAAATTAAAATCTATATCATAAAGTTTTGAGATGTATATTTCTTTTAATTTATATTACTGAAAACTAATTTTTTAGAAAAAATCTGTTGAATGTTAAAGAAATAAAATGAAAATTACATTACACTCATATTATTATAATTACCTTAATTTTAGTGGAGTGAAAAAGTTTCTTTTTAAATTCATTACGATATTAATAAAGTTAATGTAGTTAAATAAAACTGTACAGTTATGCATATACTTAATAAATAAATCCTGAAAGAATATCAAAATATTAATTAAATCTTTAAAACAATACTAGGTTAAATTTAAATTGGAGTTGAAAAATATAATTTTTTAGATTGTCATTAAGAATTGTACATGTTTCAATGATCCTCAAAAAAACTATTCAATTGTACATCGTTATCAAAATCTCTTGTCTAGTACTCAACTGTCTCGCTGCCCTTTATTCTCAAACATACTTTCTACCATGTATAAAAAAAAAGTATTCTATTACTTTGCTTTTATTATAACTAGAATTTTAGAATAAGATTAAACTAAAAAAAAATAACAACGTTACAACAGAATTTCATAATTTAAAATAATGTTTGATGATAATATTAAATTTTACTGTAATCTGTAATAAATATAAATAAATAAATTTACCAAAAAATTATAGCTCTAAATTAAAAATTATTAATATTTATACTTCTGAAAAAATATTTATTAATCATTGATTTTAGAACTTATATCCGTAAAATAGTCAAACTACATAATCAATGTTTATTGTGTGCGATAAAAAATAATGCATAAAACACATTTTGAAAATCGATTTTGTTTCTTTTAAAATATTGTAAATTATACCTTATATTGTATATCCTACATATAAAATCACCCAAATAACTTTAATATATAATGTGTTCCACGAGAAATGATGTATTTTATGAGTAAAAATCCACTTGAACTTCATAAGTTTTTGAAAGATTATAATATTAGAATATTATATATCTATGTAATATGTATCAAGTATACATTATGAATTACAAATTAATAAGGGTAATATAATTTTATATTCGGAGAAGTTTGAAAAATTTCACTGATTTCAATCAACAATTTTTATTAATATTGATATAAACTTTGTATAAATACAAAGATGATCAATATACTTGAAAAAAACCTCAAGTAAAATTTTTTGGTATTTCCAGTTTAAATAATATTAGATGATATTATGACCGTTGTTGATATTTTCATTATAATATCTTAGATGATACTTTAAAAGTAAATTATAGTTTCAATAGCTATGAATCAAAATATCTATGTAACTTGTATGTATTTTGGTTGATAAATTGTAAGTGGATAATATTATCGAATGTTTTAATTTTTCTTAAATAATGAAATATATAATAATATAATATTTCCAATGAAAATATTTACCTTAAATATAATTTTCCAGTACTGTTCGTGTGCTTGTCATTTTATTATTTTTCTATCATCTGATTCTAATTCGAAATAAAAGTATATTCTAGTATTAGAGTTTTTATGTACCTCTAAAAAAAAAGAGAAAAAAATTTAACTATTCATAAAGTAATTGTATATTAATAGTTTTAATTATACATAGACTATATTATATCACAGTTTATCTGTTGATCTAGTTTTGAGATTCTGAGTCAATAGAACATTGGTTATATCATTGTGTATGCAGATTTTTATTTTTTTAATTTTTGGGTTCGTAATTTTATTTACACGATTTTTGCTAGAAAAAAGGGCTTCGATATATCTGTCATTTTTATGAATTTTTCAATAAATTTCTAAATAATGGAAAATGAAAACCGTGTTTTAACCGTTTTTAATTGCCATGGTAATATGAAAAATATTTGATCACTTAAATATTATTTTATAATTATATTATAATGTATTATTATATAATTATATAATATTATTATATTATTTATTATTATTATATGATTATACATTTTAATAAATTTAAACCGATCCACCCAACCACTAATAATACTTATAGTCGTTTAATCGAAAGCAATGGTAGATTGGTTTCTAATATTAATGATTTAAAAGACCAAAAAACCAATATCATTGATTCCTGTAAAAAATCCCAGTTTAAAAATCTATGATTTTAATTATATTATTTTTTGTAAATTTATGTAATAAATATTTTCATAGATCAATACAGTTATAATATTGTAGTACATAACTTAAATCTTTACACGAAGTGGTGTTACTGGTCTTTAGATATGTATACATTTTAGTAAAAACCGTATAAACAAATACAAAAAATAAAAACCCACATTGTGGAAAAACCAATACACTCCTCGTTTCATTCAGAATCTAAAAGGTACCTACATATTATTCAATACGATTCACTAATGGGAAATGACCAATAACATAAATAAATAAGAGAAATCAATAAAATTATTGATAATATATAACGCAGGCGTACGAAATGATCAATTTGAAAAAAACTCATTTTTGATTTCATTTATGTTGTTGTGATAATGGCATGGATAAATAACTATCATTTTGGTTTTTGCCCATCAGTGCATCACTTTGCAATTTTAATAAGTCATTATTTTAATAGCGCTTATTTTTCACTAACACTCAAACGTTAATATCAAACACGTATTTTTTCAATAATAATAAGTAATATTATTCATTTTGTTAGAAAAGTATATTATAATATAATTGATTAATATACATATGATAATATTTCCACATCAAACCTCGTCAAAGTTATTGAATAAATTAGGTAAATAACATTTTGTTTAAATATTTAATTTAATTTAGAAAACTATCTCTATAGGCATGTAGGTATTACCTAGTGCCCTAACTCTTAGATTATTATTATTACAATAAGATCATAATACTTTTATATTGTTATTTCATATAAATACTTTTGTAAAAGTGAAAATACATTTTGTGTCTATTAACGGGGTATGAATATCAATATATTATCATTATTTTTGTCTTATTCAATTTAAAAATTGAAAACAATTGAAAATTTAAATTGTCTATAAATAAGTCAAAGTGTGTCAAAATACTTTGAAAACTTAACCATGTATAGAGAACACCAATATAAAGATTTGGTGAAAATTTCAAATTGTTGCATTTTTTCGTTTTTGAGTTAGAGCATTTTAAAAAAATGTAGTTTGTAAAAACGTGACTTTGCGTAAAATTTCTCGTTTTTTCGTAATTTTTTTAACGTTTTTTTCGATTTTTGCAAAACGTATTAAAAAAATCGGATTTTTGACTTGCCCAAGTACCATCTACATTCACTTTCCTTTCAGAAAAGTTGCCATATAAGCAAATCGAAGCATTTTTACTGCAAAAAAAGTTGTCGTCAGACACAAAAAAAAAAAAAAAAACACACACACATCATTGTAAAATCAATAGATTCCATCACTCCGTTCAGAATCTAAAAAAATACACATCATTGTAAAACCAATAGATTCCATCACTCCGTTCAGAATCTAAAATCGTTGGGCTAAATCTTCTAATTTTTAGTAGATAGCAGGGAAAATAGCTTAGTTGCTTAATGCGTTTATTCAACAGGGTATATTATATACAAAACCATTTATTTTATCAAACGAAAATACTATGTGGACAAAATTTAAAACGTTTTCCAAGTTCTTTCATTTTTGTTTCAATAATAGAACATCTCGAAAAACAGCTACGGTACCATTTGTTTCAAATTTCCTATGTAAAAAATATGCAGTTTAAAACTTTTGATATCAATTCACTACCCGAAAAGGCAAAAAAAAAGTGTTAAAATAAAAATATAAAGAAATAGGTCACTGCAAAATGAATGTATTTTTTGCTTTCATCAAAACATAAAAATATATTTAATAATAAATAAAAAAATAATACAATAGCTAATATTATAATAAACTAATTATTTATTATTATTTTCAAAAATTTTGAAAAATGATTACTGAATAATATTTTAATGGTTAAATTAAGAGAAAAACATAATGATTTTCCTAACCTAAGTTTTATCCTTTTTTATACCCTATTTGGTTAACAAAAATGTCCATAGTTTTTTTTGATATTTTGACCAAGTTTGCTTGTAGTTATTTGTTTTTCATTTTCGATACATATCCATCCTTTATAATATCCTCTCTACATGCGTAATAATATTCCACATTTTTCCAACAAGACATTATTATATTATTATTATTATATTGCTTTTTGAATATATTGCCCTATTATATATATATATTAGTTACAACAAAAAATTTTAAATATGTAGTAATGATGCGTAGACCAAGTATTTCTTATCGTTTAACCCTTATTACACCTAAATGTATCTAACATTTTTGCCTTATACATTTTATGGAAATGTGAAAATCTGACTTATGTTCCGTTAGCTATTGCGGTGCAGGTTGGGGATTATAAATAAAAAAATAAAAATTCAACTTTGCATGAATGTGACGACAGGATGTTACAAAAGGAAAAACGTTTTCATCGCAATATCTACAAGTACAAAATGTCGAGGGGATGTAATAAATATGGAACAGCTTATTTCAAGAAAAATATAAAACTCGTCATACACATATTATACAACAGAAATTTCATTTTTCTTTGTTTAATACATTAAGTTGAATTGTAATCGATCCGTATTTTTAATCCATATCTTAAGATTATTTTATTTGTTTACATAAAATACTGAAGCAGTTAGGTAAGCTAGGATTTGTTGATATTGATTTAAATTGCGATATAAATATTGAATATAAAACAAAACCACCAAGGTACAAAAGCTTGTGTATTCACTATTCCGTCATGATCAAAATTTATTTATTTCATGTACTTACGTAGGTTTGAATAGAAAATAATAGGTATTGACGTGCATAAGTATCAATAAGAGTTTAAAAATACATATGCCTCCAAATTATCAACTACTTAAAAATACCAGCTCATTGGTGCTTGCTCTGAACAGTCTGAAGTTGAGGTTGATTGAAAAAAATTTATAGTTTATATAAGTATACTAAATTAATTAATATAACTGTTTACCGAATTGTATTATATTTATTAGTTATTACACTCAAAAACTTGTTTAACAAAAAATAATTATGTTTTGGGAGAGATATAATGAAAAAACCAGTAAACATTGAAAATCCTATTTATACGTAAATATAGCGTCATTTTTAAATTATATTGTATGCGTTAAGTTTTATTTTACTGAAAATGTCTATATTTTTTTTTTTATCTTATTGACATATGTTTAAATCACTGTAACATTTCCGTGAGGAGGTCAAATATTAATCAAATAAATGTTAAAATTATACGCCCGAATGAAACGACCTGAATATTATAATAAAAATGAACGCAAATAATAATGTGATTATTTATATCAAATAGGTATTATACAGCACGTTATATTATGTGTATTATTTAACACGAAAACTCACGATTAATAATACAATATTTATGTATGTTAATTATTTATAACTGTTTGCATGAACTAATAGAAAATGACAAAGTTGATATGTGTGTAATTATAAAGTATGTAATTTATTTCATAAAAATAAATTAATAAAATTTAATATATTTAAAAATTTGATTACCAATTAAGAAATCAATTAATATTATATTTTCGATATATTCATATATATAAAAAAAAAAGAAATTGCAAAATGCCTAGACCTAGATATTCATACCAAATCAAAAAAAAGTGATTAAACGAAGGTAATTTTAAATATTAAATGACTTATATACGTAATATCAAATTTACCTTAAAATTAACTAATTAATAAAACTAATTAACTTACTCCAACGTATATTTTATACGATTTAAGAAATAGATTTCTGGACAAATCCATAACACAAAAAATGTATTAAAATCAGTTTGAACAACTGACCATTAATATAATCGTTAAATTTAGTGTATTTAATTGAAAATACTTACAAAAAATAATAATGTTTTTTCATTTTAATGTCTCTCACTAATTGAATGATTATAATTCTTATAATAAAATATGGAATACTTCAATGGACAATTATCATGATTTTAATTGATGTTTGGTTCTAAGATAATTTCTAATAATAATTACTTACGCAATTTTTATTACGAATTTATCAAAAAAAAAAACTAGACCTTATGTTTAACATTATATGATCGTTTAAACATTATTCATTAAATATTATGTTTAATCAAATGTAATATTGCCTACATAATAATTTTTCAAAACGTTCAATAGTAATTCTTTATGATTTACGATAAAACGAAGAACGCTTTTATTTTTTTTCATTTTTTGAAATCAAACTTTCTAAAAGTAAGTTTGTACCGAAAATTGGTAATTTTTTAGATCGTAAAAATAAAATACAGAACATACTTCAAAGAGATTATTTTTCGATTTGTTTTGTAATTTTCCAATATGAAAGAAATCTTAAAAAACATGGAAGTATAATGACAATATTATCTTTAAAACCGTTATATTTTGATGTATGAGTATAATAGAATAGCCATTAGCCAGTAAATTTTAAAAATAGAATAAGAGAAAAGAAATTAATTATGAGATATTAGGTAAAATCAATTATTATATCAGAAAACGATGAGATAGTAAAAACCGATAAAAATGCACAAATATTATTGTTTTTATTATTTGTTCAGCCGAAAACTGACTTAGTACACACGAAACAACTATAATACTCTATATCGTATATTTAATATTAAAATGTAATTCTTTTAATGCGCATTAATAGTGATTACATAAAACGTAAGACAGCATTGTAGTTTAAAAGTTGTGCTGATGTGATGGTCATGATTTATAGTTTTTCAAGGTTTTTACGATTTCAAATTAAGAAAAGCATTGTCCACCCTAAAAAAAGATAAAAACGTCTAACTGGCGAAATAGTTGAATCAAAGAGACTACAGTAAGTTGTTGGTAAAAAAAATCCTTTGTTTTGTACGTAGCAAACGATACACAAGAAATGGATTTACGACGACTACGTGGTGGTGAGGTACACTAGATACAAAAAACTTGAGCGATTTTTTACAAATACAATAGGCGCATTGCGTGTAAATACTACATGAAACCTTTTCGTTACCTCTTAAAGGTATGCACGACACCATTAAAAATATGTTTAATCTCTTTCGATTTTAATACGTGCAAGAAAAAAAATTCGAATCTTGAAGGAGAATTATACGCTTACATGAGGCCATTTTAAAGGAAACTTTTAAAAAATAATTACACTCAAATAGTAGTATCTTGCGTCTGGAGATAATAGCAAATAGCAAACAAATAAATAATATTAAAATTGTTGAAGTTCCAGTCATATGTTGAACATAAAAACAGTAAAAACCTGTAGATATATTTTAAGTATCATATGAATTGCATTATATTAATATCTGTAAATATTACAAACAAAATTTTACTACATTTAATCACACGAAGAAAGTACATTACCATTACGATTTTCTAAAAAGGTTTTTGTATATAATCTTACAGTATTTTAATCGTTACTCAATATAGTTAATTGACTTAATAAACTTTAAAACCTTTAAAATCAATTAATTGTAAATTTGTTATGAAAAAATATTGCTTTGTGAGTATTATGGTATATTGTAATATGTACATACCACACAGCCACATATTGGCTAAGATCGGGATATCCATAACGCCAATAACAATTAAAACATTGATCTACACTCACTAAAAAATTACGTCTTGCAGTCTTATGTAGTGAAGATCGTTAAAACGTAATATTAACTATAAAATAAAACTTTTTTTATTTTAATGTTTTTATTAAACGATAACATTATATATAATATATATTTATGACACAATTAGAATATTTATTTTTGCCAAGGATTTTATTTTAGTAAAAAAAAAAAAAAGAATATTTGATAAAAATATCAAGCCATGAAGAAGAAAACAATTTGCATGCAGAAAGAAACCTCTCATGGATGGTATTTTCATTTATAAAAATATAATTTTGTAAAAGGAGATTGCGACTCCACTTACATTTCAAGCGTTTTGGACGAATTTCAGGTATCGTAGCTGAGGCCAGATTTGAAATAAAATGATTTGTGTAAGACCTAGTCGGTAGTGAAATCTTTTATTAAAGGACTTGACTTCTTCATTGATTGTTGTAAGTTTAAGACTGGTATGAAGTGTATAATTCGACATGTTAGAAAGGGCATTTGTTAGTTTTCTGAGAGCAATATTTCGAAACGTTTGTATTTATTTATGTTCAAATTTTTTCAAAAATGTCTTATTTATTATTTTATTTTATTTATTATATTAAGTAACATTAAGACAAGGGGTCTATTTGACACAGATGTCAATTGTCAATAACAACTCCATGATACTAATGATAATTATTGTTATGCACTAAGCAAGTCCACATGACACCGCGTTGACCTATCCTAATCTGTTTCCGCATTTTCACGACTTCCCATTTTCGCGTTTTATTTATGTTATCTTTAAATATTATTATTGTTGTTTGTAATTATTTATGATATGTTTATATTATGTAACTTGGGTGAATTTTATTAATCTTTATAATACTTTTTTGTTCTGTTTTCATTCGTCGGTTGCCATTGTTGCATCACGAATTTTTATAACGATAAATATTATATGTAACAAGCATTGCTTTATTAAGGAATATGCTAAAAAAATATTATTTTGTCTGTGGTTAGGAAGACGAGTACGCTAGAAGAGAACTCAGACTCTCCTATTTTTGACTATTTGCATATGTAAATAACTACTCAGGGAGTGAAGCATGAGTGAAAGATGATGGGTTGAAGTTTGTAGCTAATCAAACAGCTGTTTAAATGATATTAGTAAGGTTGTTACTACTGAATCTATGTTATCAGATGTTTTTAATTTAATATTTTATTAAATGTCTTCATTTACAAGGTCATAGAACATAGGACGATCTGTAAATTTAGTAAAAAAAATGGGAAGATTCTTTATTGATTGGAGACGTATTAATGGTTAGAAGTACAAATGAATGATTAAAATGTGGATCAAGAATATTTTTAGTAAAAAAAACATTATTCGGGATGTTGCCATATTGGCAACAAATATATCTAGGGTATATAGATATTTATGGGAGGAGGATAGCCAATATGTCGGTCCTGGGGAGCTAGTATTTGTAGCTTTTTGAATTCATAAAATTGTAAGAGTAATACTCCATGGATTGCTTACGTCATACGTGAAATTATCACCTATAATCAGTTAAAGACAACTGTACTTAATAATTATGCTTAAGTATTCTGTGAATTTTGTATTAGTAATATAATGTTTGGGTTAATCGGGGTATATTGGAGCGATAGAAATGTTTGTATTATTTAGTTCCAGTTCAACTGCAAAGGGTTTAAGAAAATCTTGACATAAACTAGGTAAAGGATGAAATACAATTTGGATTTAATGAAAATAACACCATTATGCGAAGTGTCATCTGAGTGATTGGTTTTAATTAATATAAACCCTTTGGTATGGATAAAATAATATTTTGTGAAATACGTGTCAGTTATGAGGATAATATTTATATGTTTGTTGCTTGAAATAATTTCTAGCTAATAATATAATTATTATTATTAATAGAATATTATTATTAATTTAAAATACGCTATTTAAACAAAGGTTAATACTATATTTTTAGTAGCTTCGATCATTATGCTTTGTTGGATATTAAATCGAGTAAATCGTTATATTTTAATAGTACCGTAATAACAGTATAGCTCATACGTATTTTGGGTATATAGCACACGAATAATGATAATGAAACTGCCACCGCCTCACCCACTCTACTGACCACTATCTAAACCAATATTCCATATGGATACAAAGTATATTTATTATGTGTATGAAGAGCGATTCCGTTATAGTGCATATGAAAATAGTTCAGTTCCGGTGTTTTATTTCGTATAAAACGGTTATTGTTTCTACGGTTAAGTCATTTATTATAATATTCTCGAAAATACCACTTTTGTGTTTGAGATTGGAAATAAATCATTGTGGAATATAATGAACGTGTACGAATTTTATTTTTCTTATTATCATACTGACCAGATCATGTACACATAATAATGATTTAATGACTTACCCGTACCTAAAGCATTATAAAATGGAACGTATAACCATATAGCAAAATGATTATTGTTTGATGATAATACGATTAAATATAACCACTGTCTACAATATCACGGTTTTGAATAAAACCTTTCTTGAATATACATTTTAATAAAGACTAAAATCATCTAGTTATCTTCGTCACTAACTATATTAGGTACAGTAAGTACTTATTTAAAAAATTGTTACACAATTTTAGCGACAAGTTTATAACGAAATTATGACAACGTTTGCAATAATAAAGTTATAATTGAAGTCGTCGGAAATTTGAGATAAAATATTTTTTATTTGATTTACAATGAGATGATAAGATACAAGATGCTAATATAGTAGAAAAACCAAATTTCTTATTAAGATAGGTTAAAAATTTAATCGGAATATTTCAAAAGTCTGTATACGCACAAATTATATTTCAATATTCCAAAAATTATGAAATATCTATAACATGCTAATAATTTAATTTATAAAAATATATTGTATAAATACTCTGTAGTAGATGTTTCGAATTCCTATAATAACCAAAATACAAATCAAATTATAATATCATAATCTAATCTTGCAATTTTTACAATTCTTATTTTGTTTTTCACAATTATTCGGAAAATTATTGAGAATTCAAAGAATGACCGATTCAAAGCACCAACAAAAAAATATTTTCTATCAGATTAATCATACGATTATATATACCGGAGTAATTCTTTTTTGTCAGTCAAAACCTTGTATACTAACACAAAAAATTAAGCATCATAATAAAAACAATACATTTCTCGTTTCACTTGAGATCTAAACTAATAATCTACTATTAATAGATAAATAATAATAATACAGTAAATCGTTACTTATAAAATAATGTCAAAATTACATTGATTAAAAAAAGTTTTTTTTTAGCTAAATAGATTAAAATTTAATATGTGTATTGTAAGTTTACATATTAATATCATGAGCATCTCGATCCCGTTCTAAACAGCAACGTTGAGTTTAACTAGGTTTCATTGGAATGTATTGTCACATTTGTAATTTTTACCAAGTGTAAATCAGTTATTTGAGGAATTTTATTTAAGTTTACATTTTTTATGAAATCATGAACTTCAAAGTCTTCGTCATTATCACTTCAGTATCTGCTCTTAATTTAGAAATAATTGAATTCATCTTATTTGTGAAAATGTGCATTTAACCCAAATCGAGATATCCTAATTTGCTATTGGAATGTTAGGATAACTTATATTGAGGCCTAATAATTAAGTAATCTTAAAAGAAAACGTTTTAAATATTTTCGATACAGTTGATAAAAGACTAACCACTATAAAGACTAACCAATCATTCTATATGATAATTGAAACGTTTTTTTAAATATTTTTTCTTGGTTTTACAGAAACATTATTATTGCTAATTTTGAATGAAGTCGTAAGTAACGTAGTAGAAACTTAATGAGACTATCATAAAAACAAATACTTGCACATGTATTTTCTTAAACACAATATGAATAGTGGTATAAACATAACTAGGTATTTTTCCTTTTTGGAAAATTGTTTTCAAAATTAGTACTTTGTAAAGTATTATAAATAGTTATAATTTATTGACTGAGTAGTATTCTTAACTTATAGTTATAATTTGGTAGCAGGTCACTTCCCCGTCACCATTACCCGTCAGATATTTCCCCGTCGGACGTTTTCCCATCCGGTATATTTCCCCGTCAAATTCACTTTTAAATTATGAAATATAAAAACAAACATACGACACTTGCCAGTATCATATTTTGTACATTTCCAATACGTTTTATCTTTTTTTGTATAATCTTTATCGAACCCATGACCGTTTATAATTTATATACGTGAAATGTACATACTACCTCTCATTGGTATCATCTTTGTTGCTTTTCCGTGATCGCTTAATAATTAAGTAAATTTTTATTAATCTAAATTATTACACATATTATCAAATATTATGTGTTCGACACAAGCAGTGAGATAGTTCCGGTCGTGAATCACTTTATACAATGTAGGTTTATCAATTGTTAATATTACTAAAGTATATATTAATATTAAAAATATTAATAACTCAGTTGTACGTATAGCAAATATTTTAATACATAAAATAGATATGTTCGATTTTACATTTTATAATTTAAAAATTAATTTGACGGGGAAACGTCCGACAGGAAAGTGACCATAAACCAATAATTTGATTGTGAAAAATTGTGTTATACACAATAAATATATATTATTATTCAGGTTAATCCGAAGAAAATAAACATTGCATTTTTCTGTGTGGAATATTTCTAGTAAGTTGTATTATCTGAATGAAGAATAGTAACATATAAATGAAATTCATCAATAATATTTTAGTTGTTTTTCATTTATACCAATTACCCATAAGCATTTTTAATTCATTATTTTTGTCGAAGAAGGCTGGTTTCGGAGATCGATTTTTAGATTGTATCAAATGTGTGAAATGTTTTTGTTTAGTTAAAGAAGATTGATATCGACATGGTATAGTACCAAAACTGTATAAATTTGGTTACATGGAATTTGAGTTATATGTTCTGCGATGACTTCATCATAAGACTATTTATTCTGCAATCATTCGATATGTAGATGTATTTTTTTGACATTTTTAAATTAGCATTTACATGGTTTGTAAACATTTCATAATGTTTTTTTTCGTTAGTTATTGAATTTTTTATTTTAAATACTTCAAAGACGAATTGATTTTGTTTTTTACTAAAATATTGTTATATTAGATTTAAAGACTACAATTTACGAATAGTTCTTTTCCGCAAACAAATACAATTGTATTACTCTCATAAATAAATATTTAAAAAATATCTGTTATTTTAAGTAGACATTGTGAAGAATGTATTAACTATAATTGTTAACAGTATGATATCATTCTAGATTATTATGGCACAGTATTCGCATTCTGCATTAATGTGTTAATTAAATTATTTATACTCAATACCGTATTGTAAGCGACAATATGCATATTATAACTAAGAGGCTGATAAATGGCTGACAAACATAGACCAGCCGATTAATTATCAAGACTTCTAGCTACCTACCATAAATTGAGCATTCTCTCATAAAAATTCAAGTTCATTTTATATCCATGATAATCAAGCTTATCACTTAATCTTTATTAAGTAAAAGCTTTAAGGATCAGTTTGGTACAGTGGTCACTCAGCTGGCTACGACATGCATAGTCATCAGAAAGAAGTGCGAAAAACATTTTGCAGAATTAATTCTGTAGTCTCTCCCCCTGCTCTCGTTCTGATTGATCTACACTGCTCCCCTCCGGAGTCACTTCACTAGGAGGGAAATTCGCACATGTAAACATTTTCTTCTTAGAGAAGGGGGTACAAGCGCTACATTGTACTCTACCCCCCCCCCCCAAATGACAAGCCTTTGACAAAAACCTAACGGTTGTTTCATGAATAAAAAAATTTAAAAAATATTTATGTATAGGTGTATATATATATATTAAAGGTTAGTTATATACCAATTATCATATACCGGTAGTGTTGGTGTATATTACTTGTATATTACATTAGCTGGAAATGAAAATGTTCCATATTATACTTGTATTCGTGCGGTTAAAATGCAAAATTATCATTATTTATAATACCTATGCATCACATTAATATCATTTTATTTTCAAAACATCATTGACATTACTAAACACTTTCATAAAAATAGTATTTTGGAAAAAATCTTTAAAAGAGTTATAAACCAAATCAAGTTTTTATTTTTATGAATTGCAATGTATAATAAATTGTATATATTTCTCACAAATGTTTGCGGTAACATATAAATTAACTAGATTTTGTCCTGAGCATGGTGTAGTGATTGTTTCCGAAAAATTAGATGTATAAGAGTTTAAAATTAATATACATTTATCAATTTTTTTCGAAAATATAAATATGAAAATAAAAGCCAAACATATTTATTCAATTCTGTTTGCGTGGGTAGACTGCTGAATTTGTGCGACTTTTGGTATTTTATCCAATATTTATATCTTA
Organism: Chaitophorus viminalis; assembly: GCA_025469195.1. Classification (NCBI taxonomy): domain Eukaryota; kingdom Metazoa; phylum Arthropoda; class Insecta; order Hemiptera; family Aphididae; genus Chaitophorus; species Chaitophorus viminalis. The sequence goes on along the minus strand of JAIPRK010000355.1, from coordinate 206,295 downwards.
TTGTTTTGCTATTTTTTGTGAAACAAGGAAGAACAATAAATTTATTATTAAATTAATAAAAATTTAATAATGAAGAACGTAAATGGGCTGATATCATAAGTTGACAAACTTATTTTTAATAATTTAACATTTAGAGAGCTAAATACTATCCTAGATTGCACGATGATGGTCTTATTCTGTATACTGAAAGATCAGATATTTTAATATTTTAGACCGTCTTAAAGTATATTTTTTAAATTACAATATATTTATCATTCCTAATTTATTAATTCCTAAATATTGTATACAAATAATAAAAAACTAATACATCAAATGACTAAATTTCTTATCAATTGTATAGTGTTTAAAGTGTTGTCATTTTAAAACAAAATATAAATTTTCCTATTGGATGAAACAATTTTTAATACCAAATTTTTATACTATGTTTATAGATTTAAGTTTCATAGTTAAATTATATCGACGAGTCTATACTACGTGTAGGCCTCTACTTATGAGTAGATGATGAAAGAAAAAAATATTTAACTTAATAATTAATTACTATAATTTATAAAATGCATTATAAATGTTAGCTATTTTATGAAATGTATGAAAATAAAATCGTATTTAGTAAACTTTTTATTTATGATAATAAAGAAAAAGTAATTTAAGCTTAATCGGTCAATATGATTGATTATGTTTTATTTGATTTTTTTAAATATTAAAGTAAAACTTTAATCATATATATTTTTGGTTATTTATACCAAAATCAAAGTTTTGTTATACATTAATTAATGCGGTAGAGTACAGCATGCGTAAAATGAAAATAAGGGTGTAGTATACCTTCTCCATGTATAATAAGAATAATAAGAAAACAGATAAAACAAATGTAATACTAATCATTTGTAACTGATAACCTTCATTAGAGCTACCTGAGTATAAAAGAAGAAAACATATATGTACATGTCAATGTGTATATAGGTACATTTATGAGTAAGCTAGATCTAATGTAAATTCTTACTATCAATCATCATTCGTATAGTATATAAAATACTTGTTATGCTAAACTTATGCTAAAGTTCAAGAATCAATTATTATAAAGGAGATTTACCGTTGACATTTATTATTAAAACTTCCTGTAAAATAATTGAAAAATACACATTCAGTACTTTTATTTCGAGTTTTAGATTTCTATTTTTGTTTTCTCGATCATGATTGCATCAAAAATATATTTTATGGAAATTCTTCGCAATTATAAAATTATAAAAAAGCTAGACTTTTATGTAATAATTTTTTATTTGTGCTAAAATGATTTAGAAATATCGTTTGATGTGTGAGTAATTTTAATAATATAAATAATATGGGTAACGATTCGTATAAATAAATAATTATTAAAATAAATTTGAACGATATTCCAGAGGAAATAATTTGAACTATATTTTAAATATTTGGGGGAATGATGTAGCGTTTAGTGGTCAATTGCTGGTCACTGACTTTGGTTATATCATTTCTACTATTATTATTTCTCGTAGGTGTTACTTGTCCAATAACATAGTAATGTATAATAATATTCTTGTTAACATTTAAGTCTTAAATAAATATTGAGATGAAAAAAAATAAAAAGTGTTTAGTATTGAACTATATATTTTTTTTTAATATCAAACAAACATTAATATGATAATATCATAATATTTAATTTATGGATGTATCCATCATGCTTTCGTCTCAGACCCATTGCATGTTTCATCTTCTCAGGAATCCTCACAGTGTCACTGTTGTGATCATACAGGAATGGATAGCCTACCATAAGTCTGAAATATAAACTACTATAGATATAAATATATATCTCAAAAATAAGAATGATCCTAACAATCCATGAAATCACTTTAATCACTTTAGGTTTTAATATATTTATCTTAATCATTATAATACGTTGTAGTTATAGTTTTATAATTTACATGGATCTAAAAATGTGTAATTATATTTAATTCAAGAAATAATAGTAAAATAAACTATGGATTATAACTAGGTAGGTACCTAAGTAATAATTTTATACCAAATTTAGCTACCTATTCTAACGCAATTTTAATACTATAAGGAAGTATCTTAATAATGCCATAAAAAAAAAAAAAACACCGTGTGTGATTCCAATAAATAAATATTATAATCATCATTTATTTATATTAATGTACCTATATCTAATAACCCAGTGCATTAATTATTGGTTGTTTGGTTACTGTTAAATGAATATTTAACAATGAAATAATATTATACTTTAATAATACTTACTTTTATATAAATCAGCAACCGTGATACTGCTTATTCAGTACTATACCAATATTTATTTTGACAGTCTTCCGTGTTTTTAAATACAATTCATTTTCACATATTTTATTTTACCCTTATACATATTATGAGCTACATATTTTTGAATAATAAATTTGGTATGGTTTGGAGAATATAGTTATCAGCACGAACCACTCGATTGTTGTAAAAATTCATAATCATAACAAGAAAACAAAAAAATATTACATAACAGTGATATGATCAATCATAATTATTACAATATATCCAAGAACATCAAACTAAACCTCATTTTGATTTTCGAATTTCACAATAGGTATAATAAAAATCCCACTAGAGGGAAAAAAAAGACCACCGCTTGTGTAGGTACATATTATTAAAATAGATCCATTGTATTAACCCCAAGGCACGAACGAAGAAAATGTCTAGAATAAAAACGTCTCTGGGTTAGTGTAAAATACACAAGTCGACGAACACCACACATTACATTGCCAACTTTATTTAGTGGAAAAGTACAGGTGGGGATTTAAGATTTTTTCAGACAGTTCTAGGTTGTATAATAAAACAATGTACGTTTAAAGCGTATAATTATTTAATACTAAACTAATTATCTAATATATTTATAATTTTGTGTTTAAATGAAATAACAATAAAGAATAAAGAAAATCCTTTGGTGAACAATTAAATTTTTTTTTTAAAAAAATTAAAAAAAAAACAATAACTATTTTGGTGCTAGCAAAAACCACAAAATCTGGATTATTTAATAACCATGTTAAAAATACTTTGTATACGTGAATAAAATTTTACTTTACAGGTAAAACTCACTGCAGTATTCAAATATTAAATTGAATTGCCAAAGAAAAGTTTATCTGAAGGTTTGACAAAGTAACAATACGCATCAGCCAGCTCTATATATTTTTAGCCGTTTATCCTATAAATTTTGATTTAATAAGTTTAGCAATTATTTAGAATTGTACAATGTTCCATATGAATATTTATTCCAACAACTTTTAACTAATTTCAAGCGTATATCAAATCAATGACGGGTGACGGGTATACGATTTTTCACAATTCATGAGGAGGAATGTGGGAGTAGGACTGCGGTGCTGAACGATACCAACTTTGCGATATAAATGAGCAATTTCAGTGTTTGCATGATTAGTTATCGAGGAAGCATGGGGAAATAAATGTTAAGGTTGATCAACAAATTTATACAAAATTGATTTGAAAAACCAGTATTCGGTAAGGCCTTTTTGGGAAAATGGAGTGTATATTTTATATTTAAAAACATTAAAACTACCGGGTAATAATTTGTTTATACAAATATATGTAATTTTATTTCATTCAAAAATAAACACAGTAAATCCCTTTTTGTTCTCATTTAATTATCCCATAAAACTTATATAGATTATATATGTATAATTATTGGTCTATTTTAATAAGAGGTAGTATTAAAAGATGCAATTCTGAGGTGTTAAATAAATATATTTTCGTTGAAATCAATTACAAAAGTTCTAAATTATTAGATCGAAAAACCTTATCCATTAAAATATAAGTTAATTAAAAATTACATATTTGTTTTGCGTAACAGAAAAATCCCTTTTAACCTTTAAACGTTTTTTTTTTTCTTGCTCCTACAAAAAGTAAAATTTTGTTTAAGTTTGATACTTAATAATTTAAAACAAAATTAATATTTTGTTTATTCATTTAAAAAAAAACTGTACGTAGTGTAGTTTATGAAAGTTGTACTAAACTTTATTTTTAAAAAAATAAAAATGGAGACATTTAGTATTTAGTATTTCCATTGTTATTTACACCTCTGTGTACGTTCTTAAATTAAATATAAGTTTTAAAACCTACAAAACATATTTATATTGCCCTATACATAAGTAATACAATTCATGATTTTAACGGAATAACACATTTCCATAGGTACCTAGGTGAATATTCAAAAATGTTAAATAATAAATTTAATGTTAAAAATCTATTCTATCAATTGTAAAACAATATATATGATTTTTTTTTTGAATTTATTTATACATGAGGAAATAAGTAAATTAAATTCTCTAGACTGCCAAATCATGTTTGATTAAATTATCCTCTTATCTAATTACGAAATTTTGAATTAAAGAGACAAATTTTTTGGCTGTATTTGATTTTCATCAATCCTTTCCTATCTTTGAAGTTAGAATAATATAATAAAGTTTGTTAAAGTTATAATAGTCAAAACACAATTATTTTCAAATTTAACAAAAATAATTAAATAAAATTAGGTTTTTATGTCTTTATAGTTTAATGATAAATAATTTAATATTATTCTCTCATAAACTTTTAGTAATACAATATTTGTTTAACAAATTAATTATATGAGTAAGCTTAATATTATTCTGAACATTTTTAGTTTTAATTTAGGCAAATGATTAATGTTACAGTTCAATATAACAGTTAAAATATCCTTCAACGCCTTACCAGCTGATTTGGCTTCTGGAGCTTTAACTATAAAAGTATATATATATAAAGTTATTTCTTCTATTAAACATTTATAATACAATATAATTTACAGATGAAATGCATTATCATGATAATTTTACAAATGTGTTCTGTTCGTCCTTTATATAGAAAACTTTCGATCCAATTGTATTTAATAATACAAATCTAGATGTATTCTATATATGATTAAATGAAATAATATCATTACATTATGGTAGAGATTTGACTACTAACAGAAAGTGCAAGCATAAATAAAAAAAATACGTCATTGTAAAATCAATAGATTACACGCCTAATCTAATAACTTTACTAGACTTCTACTTAAAGTGAAGCAAAAATAAAATTAAAAAATGTAGTATGGGTTATATGATTATACGGTTATACCTTTTTATATCCTGTCAATACTCATTTAGATGATTATTAATATGAAATAGGCCGTATGTTATACTGATTTTATAATAATTATTTTTATGAGAATAGTTTCTGAAGAAGTAAAATGTTTCAGACTGTAAAAATTTGAAATAAAATACATTCAAAAACCAATGATTGAATAAGAAAAATTTAAAATATTTAATTTTATCAATAGAATTAACTGCATTTAAATCATTAATTATGGAGGAAACTAAAATATTCTCATAACTGATATTCCAGTACAATAAATTATTATATTTTTTAACCTTTTCTTCTGCACGGATAAATAAATGGTTATGTCTAATACGTAAAAACCTTATTATGTTCATTTGTTTTTATTTTTTAATTTAAAATAATTTTTAACTTGTATTAATTTTTTATTGTTTTCATTCAAAAGTGAACCATTCATTGTTATGTGCAATTAATTTTATTACCTGAGTGTTATATTATCTTAGTCAATCATAAATGTGTACGTTTATAATCGATTATGATTATAATATAATAAAGCATCAAACTATAATTATCAATCAATCAGATATATGATATTATTAAGCCCAAGTTAAACATTTTTCATAAAATTTCAAAACATGATTTAGTAAATTTATAACATATATATGCATATGTAATACATACATCCATTTGATTCAAGATAGTCATTATGTCACCTAAACTTATTTTGTATTATATATTATAAGTGTTTAACGTAACAAATATATTATTTTAAGTATATTTATTATAGTTACAAAAATATGAAGAATGAAGAAAAATATGAATGGAATACTTTAAAATATTAAAATTAAGTTAAATTGAATGATTTTCATGGAATACCAATAAACTTAAATATTACCATGTTAAAGTGTTATCTTCATAATATCATTAAAAGTTTATTTCAAAACGTTTACAATTGAACATTAAATGAAAACACTATTGATATAATATTATTTTATACATGTTATAATAGTAAAATATATAAAGTTATTGTTAGGTTTTGTAAAAATAAAATTCAATTGTTAGAAGATTGAAAAAAATAATATTATTTGAACCACTTTAACCAACATATACGAGAATTACAAACTAAAAACTACCTTGTTTACTTTTTATTGTATTCTTTAAATTTCTATCTTTAGAAAAATATATTTTGTAATTTCTTAACATATTATTGTAAATAAGATTTTTTAAATTTTTACCCTTTAATTTAGTTTTTTTGCATTCTAGATAAAATAAAAAATTGAAAGTAGTACTTAATGAAACAAACGTATTTTATAAAATATAATATTATTTAATATAATAGTTCATTTTTTATGTTGCTATTAAAAATATCAAATCATGTCCAATGAAACATATTATTATTTATGTCAAACATTTTTTTAATTTGATGCAAATAATATACTATGGAATTTGAAAATTTGAAAATGTATAATTTAATATTTGTCCACTATAATCGTAATTCATAGCTATCCTCGTATTCGTATATTGTTTTGGTTTGGTCCAAAATTAATTAATTTAGTATAAAATATTTCACAGTCAGATCTGGATCAGAGACTCTCTCTACTTAAAAAAATCCTTAGTAAATTTTTCTAGCTCAAGTTAAAATGAAAATCTCTATCGACAATCTCTTTTTATCTGAAATTATCTGAGCTTATGTTATTCAGATCTTGGGCTTTGCTAAAAAATCCAATACAAATAAAATTCAAATGTTCCAATTGGAAGTACGCCGCCTCATCACTAACACTCTTCCGTCCATAACAAATTTCACCCTTCATAATGACTTGAATATCCCTTTTATCAAAGACATAGACAAGCAACACTAAAACCGATTTCAATCTCACCTTACCGAACATACCAACCTCCTTGTATCAAACCTCTACTCCCACTCCTTTTTCCACAATTCATTCAATTTATTAGTTAATGCGTCATACATATATTGATATTTCTTAAATTGCACCTAAAATATTCCGTAGTCGTTAAAGCTCTTTACAATTTAAAACAAACTGTATACGACAACTCATAAATAATTACCATATTAAAACGTGCAATTAAGTAATGTAAACAGTTAGGTAGTTATAATGTAATTTTTGGTAACAATTTGTGGAGTGTATGGATGATTTCTATATGGTTAGGTTAATTTACATCATAAATATCTATGGCACAATCATTAAGAACATTTAACAATCGAATTTCGTCTATGATTATTAATATTTTCAGTTAGATACCTAATTTTAAGAATTTCATAACTTATTAAGTTTATTTGAGTGAATTTATGTGTTATTATCGTGGTTAATATAATTTAAGTTTATACTGTAAACAGATAATTAATTCAAAAAGTAATTCAAATTAAATAATTTTGAAGAACAATTAATAAAATATAGAATATAAAATATAAAATATAGTAAATTAAGATCAATGAACTAAATAAAAAATAAAATATGAATATATTAAGCATTTTAAATTTTTAACGCATAAAATATCCTTAAATCAGGAATTTAGCATAATATTAAAATAGCTATTATTTTATCCCCCATGATTTTTTTCGTATAAGTTTTAATTTTTTTGGCATGTATACGCAATACAAATTTTAAAATCATCTGTTATTCTTTCAAATCTCTAATAAAATGTCAGCTATTCATTAAATTATTTTTACAAATGTTGATTCACAAAGAAATTATCAATAAATAATTAATTGGCAAATATATAGTTTAATTATATAATTTATTTAAATAGATAATCGGAGAAAAAAAAATTGGATTGAGACAGTGTTGAGTTTTGGATAGATTTAAAATATATGGATTTTAAGAGAACAATATATATTTTAATAAAAGTGGACATATTTGTAGTTATTATTCGGATGCCGATATTTTGCAAATTTGTACGAATTCTATTATTTGGCATTGAGAAGAAGAAATTAAGGGGGGCCCAAAAAGAGCCAGCGTAAGTGAAAATCGGTGAGACGTAGAGTTTAGAATTATTAAGTTTTGGTGTGATTGGGGCAGGGGTAAAGTATTCCGTGAGTGCGGATTACTTTTTAGTAATATTGAAAATATGTTGGCCGAAGTTGAGTTTGATGTCGATGGTAACGCCGATGTATTTGAAATATATTAATGCCTGTTAATAGTGTAGTTGACGATAAGTAAGAGAGAAACGTTGATTGTGGTTTTGTGCCCAAAAAGAGCGGCTATGGTTTTTGTTGCATTTATTTTGATGTACCAGTGGTTAGATAGATTTAGTGCTTATGTGTTTTCTTGAAGGACCCAGGTGAGGATGTGTCTGGTGGATGAAGAGGAATCTTTAATTTTCGTGATAACCTGTGAAATTGGGTATCCCCGTATTTGTGCACATTGGGGTACAACACATATCTCATATGGTTGATTATATTTCATAGTAAGATACTCTATACTCATTCGTTTATTGAGATATTCATCCATTATTTTGTGTCATCTTACAATGTCATACTATGTTGTCATATCACAATTTGGTCCCGTTACATATAATAAATAAATAAAACAACTGAAGCAGTATTTTTAAATTCAAATTTTAATATTGTGAACTGTGGTAGGGACTCAAATATCTAGGTACTGGTTAAGTTTACAGTTTCACACGCATTTATTTTAGCTTCTTAAATCTCTTCAAACTATAATCAATTTTTAAAAATGTATAAAAATTGCATATTGTATGCAAACTTTTATAATTAAATTAAATTATGAATAAAATTAACAATAAATAATTGCTTAGTAACTTTGAACATTTTTTTAATTTTTAAATTATTCCAACACATACACCAAAAAAAAAAAAAAAAAAGAAAGAAAAAAGTATACTGATATAGTCTGTCCAAAAGGAAACAACTTTTATTCTGCCGCAAGTGAATACAAAAACTTTTGTTGAAGTTATGTCAGTTTAGTGGTATGAATCTAAGTAAAAACTGTCTTATGATATTTTTTTCATTTTAAAGTGTAATTATCGTCAAACAAAAATATCATGTTGGATGAACTTAAATTATGTGAAAGTATACAATAGGTATTTATTTTAAATATGACTATGTATAACCCTTTTAGTACGAAAGTTTCAACAAAAAGTTCAAATACGTCTATAACTAAAACTCAAAGAGACTAAATGCCCTTGAGGTCGTCGAATTTTTTTCTGAACCATCGGTTGACTTAGAATTCTTTTGATGGCATTCATTTTTTTTTTTTTTAATTTCCTTACAGTTTCCTAAATCAGTGTCGATAATTGGATAATGGGAAATACGGGAGAGGTAACATAGCGGTGAAGTAGAATAAACGGTATCGTTTCTGAACAATCGGGTATCCGATTTATTAATGAAAAACAAACATAAATAAAATAAAATGTTACTTTTAGCATCGGTTAATTAATTAACACCCGACGGGTGCAATGTGATATATTCACAGGCATATCCCATTTTGTTCATTCGTCATTTGGCTTATAGTCATGAATTTTCCCCGTCCTACTGGCTGAACGTATACGAATACGGTTTTCCTGCTCGGATTGTTAATATTTTTCGGATACATCCATAATATTTTGTCATATGTGTAGTTATATAATTACAATTTATTTTTTCCCAATCACATTATTTATGATTAACGTACAGGTGCGTATACGTGTACAGTGTGTAATTCTCTCTAGGTACACTCACACTCCGTCTGTTCTGCATCGTCGTGGTTGTATTTGTATAGCACCTCTACCACGAGATCTAAATCCGGGCATATGATATTAATATACTATCAACTCGTGCACATACACACATACACATAAACATTGCGGTTACTTCCATTTGGAACACTAAACCACCACTCCGGGAGGCTTAGCTCAAGACACGTAGACTTTTTTTTCTTTTTATCGATAACACTAACACGTCTCGTATAGTTACATGTGGTGATTCGGATATTAACCGTCAAAATGATTGATACAGTACCTAGTGGTTATTTTTTATGTGGATATACGTACTTTTATAGTACGTATCTTTCAAACCGGAGAAAAAGGCGTTCTCTTTATTATTAATATAATATATTACATTATATCCTTTATATGGTTACGTCTTGTGCACATATTAATAGTCTAAAATGTCCAGGATCTCAAATTTGCCTCTATATAAAGTAAATCAACTTTTATTTTGAATTCTGTTACTTTTTCAAAAATAATTTATCGTTATTTAAAGTCTGAAAACGATACCATAGACAAGTTATGAGTACTTAACATTGTAGATTTTTATGTTTAAATTGTTCATATTATTGAAATGCAAAGCATTAAATTTACTTATCTACTTAATCTTCGATAAAAAGTAATATCGAGTTGCAATTATGTAAGTACTCTTATGCGAACGTTTTAATGGTTATTTTTAATTTTTAAGTAAAAAACTATTAATTTTTGTAATTATTATGTTTTTTTGGTTAATATCTATACGATAAATTATCGAAAAAAAATTCACCACTAAAAGTTTAATTGGGGTTACAAATAATATTAATAAAAACAACTATTTTTAAATCTTTATACTCTTTGTTTTGAGACAAACTCAAATATTTTAAAAAGAACTCCGTTTTTATTATTTCTTCATTAGCATTATATTTAGATGTTTTACATGAATGAATACATTGATCTTTTTGAATAACAATATATCTACCTAAAGTAATTTCAAGACAAGTAAAATATGAAACAGTTTATTTAAATATTACATTTTCATATGCATTTAATTAGATCTATTGGGCCGTACTGGATATTATAAACCTATAATACTTGTACCTTACTAAATCTTTGAATATTATTAACCACATTTTAATCAATTATTTTGAGGTTTATTACGAGCTATCCATAGCGTATAACAATTATTTTCCGTATACATTATGATCTTTATCGTTGCTTTGAAAATTTTCATGCAAAGCTAATCAGCTATTCAAAACCCCACAGTTCTCGCAGTACCGGAAATTCTCCTGGGCGTCTATTGAGAAATGAGCTCGGAAATTGATTGGTTAATAATAAATCCTATTGACGCATGATACTATATATATATATATTTCAAATTGATTTATCAATATAATTATACTGTTTTAAATAAATATTTTGTAATATACTGGTAAAGTAAAATATAAAAAAGAAATAAAATAAAATTTATAATTTACCATGCAAATGAGTATAATTAATTATTTGAAAAAAAAATATTTATATATATATATATATTATAATAATCATTAAAAAAAAAAGATAGAAACAAATATAGTGGATTCGGAAAGAATCTAGATTAATACAGTTTAGTGACGTGAATATTATGCAGATCGACACGATTAACAGTAAATAATGTGCTTTCTTTCTTCACTTTTTATTCCATTTCAGCAATAAACGTTCGAGTAGGAATCCAATAATGTTTACAGAGTTATTATGAAAAAACCCATTACTGTTCGTCAAAGTTATTGCATTATGCAAATGAATCGCTAAAAATGAGAAGGGATACGATATACACGCAAAAAATTTCATTTGTATTCCAAGGACACGTCGTATGATGATAAAATTCGGTTTCTCCTTTTTTCCTTTGGGTGGAAAATGGATTAACAATTTTTATTATTTAAGCTAGGGACACATACAGATAATAAAATATTATAATAAATTATTTATTTAATATAAAAGGGAGGATTTTTGATGAACGGATATACCAGAAAACTAATGTTTACATTTTACCTAAATAAATAAAACGCATCTTCTTCATTCGAGCTGATTATTATTGTTCTCTTCATTATCGTTGTTTTCTATTAAACGTAATATATGAATACGTGTATAAATTATTAAATGGACATTAGAGTAAACCTATGTGAATACATTTTATTAAAGATTTAATATTTATTGTATCTTAAATAAATTACATAAATGCTTTACGAGGGATTTAGTTATTTCGTTTGATGTGATTTTTATCATAATCGTTTTCACACATAACTATTTAATTCTATAAAATTAATATTAACTGCACGTTTAACCTACCAACATTGGTCTCGACGAAGTATTTCTTTTTTTTTTTATGTTAAGAAAAATAAGGTAATATTTGATTTTTGTGTACCTATAAAAGTTTACCTATAAAAAGCATATTTAAATTTAAATATTTTAATACAGTCGTCAGTCGATATCTGAACAAAGAAATACAATTGAGAATGACTGACACCATTTCTATTAAATTATAAAATGGAATAAGTAGTTGGTATCCATATTTTTAATACGAAGTTTTTGATTTTGAACATGATTTAAAAAATAGATAAAGATGAATAAAAGTTTATCATACTCAAATGGATAGAAAACACATTATAAGAAGTGTTTCTACGAGCTATTGTACATGATCCAAAATCACCGGTTCCCAAACTGGGGGCGTGTTACACATTGCTGGGGAGGCGCAAGTAGTTATTACAAAATACAATTTTTATTGATTAAATTTTTTTTTTATTTTAAAACGTAGAGAAATAAAATTAGTAGACTGGTTCTCTTTATCCGTTCTCGGGTATCAATAATGGATAACCGATAATAACTATAAGTGTTTGGCCGCATTAAAGTTTATTTTTAAAGAATACAAAAAAAATATGATCAATTTTTTTTTCAATTTAAAAAAGTGGGACGAGATTTTTGAAAATATATAAAGGGGGCGTAGAATAGAAAAGCTTGGGAAACACTGTCCAAAATAAATTGTACCATCATTCCAAAGGTGATAGGAAATGATTTTGAAGTCCCTTGACTTTTATATTATATCTGTAGGGAGTTTCTATTTAAAAGACCCATACAAAAATATTTACTTCTGACGTTCAAAGGTTGATGTTACAATCCTCATAAAGTTCAATGTTTACGATTTTAGATAGTGAAATAAAATACCAAATAAATAATATTTAACTAATAAAAAATGAAACTAGTACAGATCATTGTAATCAGATTAATGCATTGGCTGAGACAAAATAGCTGAGAATTATTTCTGAGAATCTCTTAAATATTACTACTTATTTTTCGTGTATTTTAAGATTATTGTAATGGTATATGATTTAATTCAATATTTATGATTAATAAATTATCATTCAAACTACTAATCTAACTTACCTATTTTTTAAATCAGACTTATATATAATAACCTGTCTTTTCAAATACAGTCCGTATTACATGCATATTGTTCTTGTGAATCTAAAATTAAAATATATTTTATCGTTATAAGTAGTCATATAAATTATATAATAGTATTATACACGCACATTGTTGAAATCAATAATATTTTTGACCATTCTATGATACATAATATTATGATGAATATTTTAACTGCGAAAAAATTCGAATGTATACATTTTATATTAAAATATTCATTTTTGTTTTAAGTCATGGTATTTTTCTTCTATTTGAATGGTTGAACAAAAATATTAGTACATACTTACATTTTTTTTATACTACTTATGTACATTAATTATTCTATTCAAATGTTGATTAATTATGAACTACAATCAATAAACAATTAAGATTTGTTTTTGAAGATAACCAAAGTCCTGTAAATAATTTGTTAAACGCCTAGTTAATCAAATTAATAATCGTTATTGCGGTCATAAATTTACATAAAAACATAATATAAGATTTTTTCATAAAAACACACGTTTGGAAGAAAAAAAAACATATAATTGATTTATTTTCAAACCTTTTTTTTTTTTTTAATACAACAAATGCATTTGAAAAAGTCTCTCTTATAAAAAATAAAAACGATTTAATATTAGAGAAAAATATGCTAAGAATAAAATATCGCACATCGAGTCGATCACGTGAGGCACGCAGTTTAGTGGTGTAATGGATTTTATCATTATAAACAGATTGTACCTGGCGAGAGAAAAAATGAAATACGCTGTATGATGTACACCATACAGCGCCGCCGCCCGTTTATACCGACATACGTCCATTAATCTTTAAGAATTGGCATGATCGCTGAAATGAGTTCGCAGCGCGCGTACCTATCAATTTATACCACCGCCATTATGCTATGAATAGAATAACCCTTATAGACTGTGCGCGGAGTTATATTATATGCCGTGTCACCGCACAAACGCGGTTAGAACACTAAAGGATAAACTGATATCACGACCGCTATTTCCGATAGACAGATAATCGAATCGAGCCGAAACCAGGCCAGTTTATGTGGCAGTGGTCGGCGGTATCTGCCTCAATTATTCACGGAGCCAATTATTACTTTATGCTTGAAAACAAAGGTAGTCAAGCGAAAAATAGCAATCCGGATAAACGGTCGTATTATTAAATCTTGTTAGTTCTGAGCAAACAAGTGGTAAAAATCCTTTGATTTACAACATTATTGTAAGACCTCGTGTGGATGAAGTATACACACATGTACATATATTGTACACTATTATAATATAACATAAACAGAAATATTGTACCAAATTTATCTATTATCGTATTTACAATTGCTTCCATTCGTGTGGTTTGTTTTTAACAACGTTATTTTATTAATCTCCACATGCTTCGAAGTTTCAGACACCTTATTACTCATTTTTAACTGACGTGATTTTCTACTAGTGTACATGCATTGTTTTCACTTAACAATAGTTTCTCAATACAAAATAATTTTATAAAAATTTAAAATAAAACTCATTATAACGTACTAACCAATAAACAACTCCGGGCCGCTATATTAATTGGCTGTGTTAGTAATTTTACTCGCACGTGTAATTTACTGAAACAAAATATTTACCGTGATAATCGTACTCGTATAAAACTTTTGTGGTAATATGTTGTTGATAAAAATGAAATAATAAATGTTTAAACTTTTGTTGCTCTAATGGATCGCATAATTTACCTCGTAAATGTAGGTTCAACTATAACAATGAAATTCTCTAAAAAAAAAATACATACATATACTTTCTCAAAACATTTCTGAAAGACGATTATAAATTTTGCAAGCGTAATTTATATGAATACAGAGAGCACAACAGTTGGCTGGGATCGACTTAACGTTCTACACAAATAGACAATGCCAATCGATTGAAACAACATCGACCCTTATATTGATTGTCCTCAACAGACCCCCCACCCCATTTCATGGTTTATTATAAAATAGGTCACCGTAAACTTACTGTCTTAACAAATTTATAAGCGAACTACAAGATTCCAAACAAAGAGATACCTTTTTACAACATGCATTGTTAGTCAACAAATGTTTTTCTATGAAATATTGCATTTTGTGGTTTTTAAATGGAGTAGAGAAACAACATTTTTTAATATAGTTTTTATCAAATATTTTTCAAGCTGTTCAAGTTAAACATAATATGCTTATATTCATTTTTAATAGTTATAATATAATAATAATAATAATGTTTTTATCATAACTATAATGATAACTCGTATATTCTTTTCCATCTAAAATAGTATTCTTATCAATATTGCATATATCATTTATTTGGAATTTATTTAATTTTTTTACAAAAAAATTAAAAATAAGTTCTGATATGATTATGAAAAAATTATTTTTTTTTTTTTCTGAAAATCTCAATTTTTAAATATTTATTTAAGTATACCTAAAGTTTAGATATAATATTTTCAAACCATGCATATTATGTTAGCAAATTGTAATCAATATAGTACTTGAATATTGAAATATGTATGATAATTTGAAATTAACACACCAAGAATAATTTCAAAATCATCTACACTTTCCTCATTCTAAATCACATATTATTATATATGTTGTTTAATGTTTGTTCAAAATTAGAGTTATATGCTTCTAGATGATAATCCATTAAAGGTGTACATTTTGCATGATTTCAAATTTTGATTTTTCGAAAATGTTTATATTATATGTTTGTTATATATTTGTTGTTCTATTTACTCATAGAGGGATCCTGTGACATGATAAAATAAAATTTAAAAATAAATCATAAAATAAATTACTATTTTAGTTAGTAAAAATGTATTTATACTTTAAATATCGTAATATTGTTCTTATATTTCTGAATGTTTATATTTAATTTGGTTGGTTTATATTATAATTAAATAAAATCTTATTCAAGAAATGTTGTAACTAACAAATTTATTTCGTAAATATTATTATATACATTATTAAATTATTAATTAATATATTTTTTTTTAAAAGAAGTGTTGTTTTATCCAAGACAACTTTTGTTCATGCATTAATATGAAATGAAAAATTTACGGATGACGTATTTTCAATATTAACGTGTTGGATCATTGTAGCTTTGCCCTTAACATTTCAGCCGAACCATGTCGAACATTTGTGCGTTTCGCATGGATAGCCATAGGTGAATTTCAGCAACACCATGGTTTTTCATCACCAAATACAAACACTATGTTATAGTGTATACTCAGTAAAAATAAAATGCAACAAACAAATAAAACCCATGTTAAATAAGCTATTTTATATTAATAAACGAGTCAATATGATTCATTTATACATTAGTTAATCCATAAACATTAAATAAAAAAATTAATTATGATAAAAAATAAATAGTTATTAGGTATGTATTATGCTGTACAAATGTTACCGTTTATTTTTGTTCATGCAAACGTATATAAATAAATTATTCATTTTTATATGAGAGATTATTTATGTAAATTTATTATTTTTAAAAATCAGTAAAATAGCGAATCTGGAGACTTAGGTACATACCTGTATATAATTGATTTCTTTTTCATTGATGTATGTATTTATGTGTATTTGTATTTACGATTTGTTTTTATTATTTATGTATGTGTATTTAATATATTACTATATGTATGCACTTACAAGCAAAAGTATATTGTTTGCTATATTCGATACTTTGTAACTCGATATCAGGGCGTAATTTCCCATGGTACTTATTTTGCACCAATAACATTTAAGAATATTTTTTAAAATTATAAATATTTCAGCTTATAACATATTGTGAAAATTGTGATTATATAATGAATTATTTATGTGGTAGAACAGATGAATGTAATAATAGTGTATCTGTATCAAAAGTTCATAAACATGATAAAAAAAAAACAAAATTAAATAAAAATATGATAATATGACATAAAAAATACTTGAAAATATAAAATGCGTTTCCTTATAAATTATAATCAGTCTTTTTTATTAGTATTAAAAAAAGAAAAGAAAAAGCGAGAGCCTAGATTAGTGTTTTGCTCATTTTATTATTTCCTTTTATTTGAATTAAAAAAAATGATATTGAAGTGCTTGGTCCTTCTTATTGGAGTTCCAATAATTATTTTATTTCACTTCTAAATGTTATCAGTATTATTAGAAAACTGATTTATCAACTATTTCAAAGAGATTTGAAGGAATTGGTTCTAAAAGTTTTTCTTGAATGTTTAACTCATTGTATTTTCCCGTTTAAAATAAATCGCATTCAGAATAGTGGAATACTACATTAAACGATGAAATTAATGCATCATTTTAAAAACATTGCCTACTTTATACCATATTATATCAAAACGTCAAAAATATATATTTACATTTACATAAATTACATAATTAGATCAAACCATTTGTTTTGGTTTGTGTTTCTGTCGTCATAATTTTATAAATAATTTCTAATTTTTAATCCACCAACATTATTTTTTGAGTAATAATTCTTATATTTTGCACAATTGTATTTTATTATATTGCTTTTTTAACCAAGTTCAATGTATATTTATATACTTGTTTAACTTATATAAGGCCTGGATAATAAATTGTAGATGAAAAAGACTCATAAGGCTTATAGACCCTGGTAAACTTTTATTCCAAAACAAAAAATATCGTGCAAACATGTTTAAAAATTATTTAAAGAAAATCAATTAATTATTAAAATAATAACGTTTTGCTATAATTGTGAAGAATTAAACCAACTAAAATTTAAATTAATCTAATACCATATGACCTGGGTTAAATTGTTGATAGTTTATCTGTTAATAAAACATAATTATATGTTTGGATGGTTCATACTCCTTCTTCTTCTCTATATATTAATACCATAATTATTATTAATAATTATAATTATTTTTTTTTGTCGTCAATTAGTTGAGTCTTATGTCTAAACGAGGAAAAATTAAAATACTTATTAAGTACTGGTAAAAATAAAAAATATAACAATTATTGAGATCACAATTTTCCTTTCAAGAAGTTTCTTCCTTAAAAATTGATAAAAAAAAATGTGGTCAAGATCGCATGTTGTTACTCAAGATTCAGTAGACAGCGCTAGTCGGCTAGTTGATGACATTGTAGGTAAAGTCACGTGACTTAAGGTCCTCATGAAAGAGTGCTTGAAAAACGCGTTATTAAAATGGTGATGTGTGACAAAAACTTGTATTACCATGATTTATTCTGGATGGGATTTAAAATTGTAATATAATCGGGCCTTAAAAGAGGTAAACTGTGCTCGATCGGGTTCTAGCTTTTCTAACAATTCATACTCAAAAACCTTACGTTATTTCTTACAAACACAAGGTACAAAAATATGCAAACATTTTATCACGTGATGACACTTTTTTTGAAAAATAATTTTTTATTGATCGATGGTCTATAGTATTGACTCTGTACTACCTATAAACAATATGTTTTAATAAATTGTTTTATTCTTGTTTTCGTTACGTACAACGGTAATATATCGACGACAGTAAGTTTTTTTTAACGTTTGCCGTTAAGTTTAACAATATAAAAAAGAGCTTTTATAAACACAAAAGTTTTGTTGTACCTACCTAGATACAGTATTAATCACATTAACTCGGTATTATGTACGATTCCCTATTGTTACTTTATCTATTTACTGCATTTTTTCACGCATTAGTATATTATAAACGTATGACATGTTTGTATTAATGTATTTACATAACACACACTGTACAGAAAACGCAAATTATATTTCATTAAATTTGATGATTTATTTATAAGGTTAAAATTATTATTATTATTATTATTATTATTTAATGTCAACTTTTTTTAAATGTATGGAAAACCCGTTTTATCGTTACAATAACAAAATTATAGGTAATAAATAACAAGTCAATGGAAAACATTACGTGGATAAAAGCCTTGTACATCAGTGTTCCAAAATGTGATTTAAGGTACACATCGAGTATTATTATAAAATGTTTTTGACCCAATTCGGTTAATATTTTTATTGGAGTAAAGACTTAAATACATAAATAAACCGATTTCAATTCAATAATCAAACATGTTACCAATTTTTTTTTCTTTCGATCGCTCATTTTGATTATTGTACTTGTTTAAGTATTTTTCCAAAAGTACGTAGTAAGACCATAACGTCAATGTCGTGGTTAGTGTTAATTCTCTAAAAACTTTAGTTTTCAGTGGTTAAACAATTTAGAATATGTTGAAAATTTTTATTTTAAAAGCCACAATTATAAGATAACTTATTCCGTTCGTACAACTCATAATTGATGCAAATAAAAATACGTAATGTAATAAAAATATGTATAGGTAATTTATTTATATGTATATATTATATAAGTCGAAGTTGTGAGGTATTATTGAACTAATTGGATACATATAATTTCCATTCCTATTTGTTCATAATAATTAAAGTTACATGAATCCACTCAATAATAATTATGATCCACATATGAAATGAACTAAATAAACCCATTTGGATTAGGAATATAAAATAATGAATAGTCAATTGTATAATGTATACACTTTTACTTATATTTTTTCCTGTTTTCTTTACGTAATATATCATTTTACTACAATTATTAATTTTAATATTGATCATTTTCATTTTACATAAAATATTAACTGTTGTCATTCTAAACACAAACGTGTTAACAATTCATATTATTCTTTAATATATTGTATTTACCCTATACTTTTTGGACTATTAGATGTTAATAACTGATGGTATACTTTAAAAAGTGTAATTTAATTTTGTTCGAGTACATAATCACAATATAAAAATGTTTAATTCAAAAATATAGTAAAAATATATTTATTATACTCATTTCGACAGTTGTTTATAATGTATTTATTTACAGTTCACTCATGGGCTAATATTTAAGAACTAACTATATCCATTGCGTTTTTAGTTTATTTTTGTATAAAATATAGAAAATATTTTTACTGTCTATAGCAGAGTGCATTTTAGGCATACATAGACTACAGTATCAAATTAATAAAGTAATAAATATGTTATATAACATATAGTTTAATTAGTTTGTATATTTTACAATGTACCTATTGCGGAATACCTATGTGAGTTTATTAAATTAAACTGTAATCCTAATACTTATTCGTAAGAAAATAATGTGGTATTATTATCATTAATTGCCCTGTAGACTGATATAATAATTTGGTATTTTGTAAAATCCTAATAGATCGTAATCTAAATGTTTGTGCTTAAAAGTTTTGCTGTACATAATCCAGATGAGATTATTTCAAACATTTATAAGAAAAGTTTGTCTTTTTCTGATTAGTTTAAATTACGAACTTTCAATTATAATTTTATGGTTTTTAAGAATATGATTTACATTAAAAATAATTGTCATAATAAGCCATCTGTAATAGAAAAATAAAACTTTTGATCAGTTACAATATTGAAGAATATGTATAACTCGAAAGTATTACCTAAGTAAATTATAAAGTTATAATAAATGTATCACTTCATAGAAATTCCAAAGTAAATAAAAGATTTTAGAATAAAAATGTATCCATCATAATATAACGCTTAAGCTGGATGACAAAATACCGTTCTAGAATAAATATACTAACTGAATAACACCGTATTTCTATCAGAAAAAAATTGTGTTTTTCCAACGTTATTTTTATAACATATTTATAATGAAATATAAACCTTGAAAAATACAATTTCATACCTACAACAAATAATAAAATGTATTTTCTGTAACATTTGCGTATACACACAGTGCATAAGAAAAAATAATACCTACGGATATCTAGAAAAGCAATATATACCCATATAATTTCATGTACGTAATATTTATAATGGAAAAAAAAATTGTACCTGCAAGTACAATATTAATAAGTGTATGTAAAATTTCAAATATAACCGTATATTTAGTATATATCCGATAATTGATTGGTTTTTTATTATTGTTGAGTTACCTATATAGATAAGATATAGATTTATGGATACAAACTTATTACAATAAAACATATGACTTAAATATTTCTCTTAAAAATTGTTTAATTTAGAAAAACCCATAGTGAAAATCAATAACTTTTATAGTTATAGCATGATAGTATTGAACTATGTGTTAAAAACTCAATTGCTTTTATATATTTTATTAAACATATTAATAATATATTATATCAGTTTATTTTATACGGTTTTATTAGTGTTAAAATATTAATCAATACTCATCATGATTACCCAGATTACGACTTACATTTTTACTGAATAAAAATATAGTAAAACATTTACTGAATGAAATGTATTTAATACAACATAATTTGTAAATGTTTTACAAAAAATACATATTATTATTAATTATTAAGGACTTTATATTACGTTTATATATTAAACTTTACTGCTTTGTAGCTTGTAAAGGTTAGACTATTTATAAATGTCTTCAGTTCGTAAAAACCTAAATTTCAAAACCAATTGAATATAAATTGTATACATAAGTTAAATAATGTTTGAAAAATTATATACTTATTAAAATTAATTCATAATTTAGCACATTCATAACCAATTTTATAGCTGTTGAGTGCAAAAAGCAGTTTATTATTTTGAAATTAACTAACTATTAAGTTTTTAATAAAATATAGAATGGTCTAATAATTATATTATAACTTAGATTATTTTAAATGTTTATTGATTTATTCAAAACAAAATATTTAAACCGTGGTATTTCCCCCAAAAATATTTTTTTGTGAATATTAAAATAGGTATATGCTTACATGGTTACTAAATGATTTTAAATAAAGTTTCCATATTTCTAACCATTAAATTCATAAATAAACTAACCACGAATAATTACTCTTATTATCATGAGAGTATAAAGTTTTTTTTTTTTTTTATTGATCTTTATTGAAAACAAAAATAATCCGACAGCGGAGGCCATTAGTAAATACTAATTACATTTTTACAATTTTACGATTTTTGAATGTTACATAATTTTATATTATCTTAACACTTATACTTGTAATTATATTTTATCTATAAGGTTGGTTAGTTTTAAGAAGGAAATAATTTTCGTATTTTGATCGAGTTTTGGTCCGAGAATCTCGTCGAGTGTTTCCGTCATGTTGAGATCTGCACGCTCCTGTTGGTACATGTGGCATTCTGTAATAATGTGTTTGACTGAGATCTGTGTATTACAAGTTTCGCAGATCTTTTGACATTAGGAACCCGTGAGTTATCCTGGTGTGTCCAATTCTTAGGCGATTTATGGTTGTTTCTTCTTTTTGGTTTAGGTTAGGGTTTTCCCATCTGAATATTGTGCTCTTGATTTGGTTTAATTAGGTAGTTTGGTTTCTCCATAGGATTTGCCATTTTTTTTTTTTTTTTTTGTATTGGGTTTTGTGGAGTTTTTGAAGTCATTGTAAGGGAGGAGGTCTAGTACGTTTGTGTTTGTGTCAGTGGTAGCGATTTTGGCGTATTTATCCGCGGTTTCATTGCCTATAATTCCAGTGTGTCCCGGGATCCAAATGAGTATGATTTGTTTTTTGTTGGTTTTGGCTTCATCTAGTTTGTTTTGTATAAGAATTGGGTTTGTTTTATTTTTAATACTGTTTATTGTACTTAAAGAGTCGCTGAGAATTAAGAAATTAGTGTGTTCCGATGTGTTTATTTTTTCGATGGCTTTTAAAATTGCTATTGCTTCAGCCGAGAATATTGAGCACTCATTTGGAAGTCTATATGTTATATTGTATAAAATTTATTATCGAGTGTCTGCTCTAAAACGGTGTTTTGTAATTGTATGTGATGCAAATCAGCTATGTATCAAAATTGCATAGTTACAACGCTGTATATGATTATTACTATCAAGAATATAATAATTATAATTATAATTATATAATTATATGTATGCCGTATACCTAGATCTCGATTCACAACAAAAGAAGAAATTTGTTCAGGTAAATTGATTAAATAGTTCACGGTGGAATTAGATTAAATTTTCAAGATAATTATTTTCTCGTTTACTTAGTTCACCGGATTTCTTAAACTTAATTAATCGATCAAATTTCCAAGTAAATTTAATCGAATGCACTTTATTTACGACTTATACTATTTTCTTATGGTTCCCAATATATTCGTTTTATTTGAATTCTCTTAGTTTATTACGCTGTTAAATTTGTATTGAGCTATTATTTCACCAGACATTTTGGTCAGAAATAAACGTGAGCGCGTGTACTTGTCGACCACAACGGTATAGTTGTCGAAACAATAACGAGAAAAAAAGTGGAGAAATTCAAAGATTCGTTATGGCATGGTGTTTAATTTATTATTTTAAGAATACATTACAAGACGTTTTGGTAACGAACAAACGAAGTGATCGATTTAAACCACGATCCGATAGTTAAATCAGTTAAATAACTTAAATATAACAAGTAAGCACAATATTAGACGGTGACATTACGTAGACCAGTGGTATCAAACAAGTGGCTCGCGAACCATTTTAATATGATCCACAATAAATATTTATATCTTAAAAATGTTGATTTTCTTTTTATAAAAATATTTTATATTTGACATTTAAATTCGTTATAGAAATTTCCGATGAAAATTTAATTAAATCATGATAATTACAATGCAAATATGTATAAAGATAAATTGTATTTTTATTAAATTGTATTTGGTATACTACGGGTAGGTATATGGGCTACAGACAACTGTTCTCAGTTTGCCAATGTAATCTATGTGCGTTACTCCTTCTTTCAAATGTCAAGTGTTAAACGTAAAACCGATCAAGTAGGACATATTTTTCAAGAAAAATGCGGCGATGCGCCTATGTATAATATATCCTTTACTAGTTGTTATTCCTACTAGTTCCTATATGTTTGATATGTAAACAAAGCGTATCAGTTATAAAAGAGTATAACATTAAAACTTAAAAGACATTACAACACTAATCGTGGTAAGATTCACGTTAAATTTGTTAAAAAGTTATGTGATGAAAAATTTAAAGAACTAATTACAAATATTTTATGTTAAATAAAATTGTTTGATACTATAAGAAAAAAATATGTAAAATCAGTTAATAAATTTAATAAATATAGTTACATTGTATCAAAGAAATAAATCACTTGTACATCAATACCGTTTTGTGATGGTGAGTTTAAACTTTATTGTAAGAATATATTGTTAGCGCCATAGAAGTTACTCCCCCTCCCCCCTAAAAAAACAGGAATTTTTAAATATTAGTCTAAGTAGAAATACTATAAGAATATAGCTCAAAGAATCGAAGAAATGGCAAGTATTGTTAAACCATAATTACTTGAAAAAAGTAAGCATTTGGTAAATTTTTCTATGGCTATATAAATCCCGATATTACACATACATTACAGTTAGCTATTTTTATCCGTGGAGTTTTCGATGATTCTGATGTAACAAAAGAGCTTTTAGACTTAATTCTTATTACTGACACAACAACTACAGGAAGTGATTTATATAAATGTGTTAAAAAATAGACTAGATGTAGATTGGAAAACATTTTCAAGTATAACTACTAATTATTGTGCTGCCGCAATTTTAGGTATAAAAACAGGATTGGTTTCCAAACTAAAATTCAATGCTTTGACTTACAGTGTAGAATTGAAAAGTTAATTGGATTAGATCTTATGTATTGAACCATAGATAATTTAGTTGTTTAGTATATTATAATTTATAGTGAAGTAAGGTGGTTTAGTCATGGAGAAATGCTTTAAATATTTTCAATTTATTAAAAGAAATTAATTGTTTTATGATATCTAAAAATGTATTTGTTTTGGAATCGAATAATATTGATTGGATTAAAGATTAAGCCTTAAACGGTATAATTATTCGCGAATACTCCTAGCGTTTTGTTAAGGTTCTGAAAGGTGCTCCAATTTTTTTCAACTGCCACCTGCGAATAACCGTGAGCAGCCAAGTAGGGTACGCCAACACATGAACGTGGCAATTTAGACGAAAATTCTTCTTCTTCAAAAAAATAAACCGATCATTCAAACATAAATGTATTTCAAAAATTAGTCCCAAATATATGTTTACATGTATGTCTTTTTCATTGTTCGCAAACTTTATCATGATCTATCCAAGATAATGGGTTAGCCGTTAAATATCATAAAGACTTCAATTTCACACTGAATATTAAATAAATTAATGCATTATATCATTTGTATTTCTAGGTTTTGTAATTAATGCATATGAAAATCTTTTGGAAACTGTGTTTTATATAGAACATAAAACCTTGGTATCAGGTTTTATTATAGTACATATTATATAGTCTAAATGTATCAGACCGAATGGTGAACCTTACATACATCGTATCTGTTTGACGTCAACAACACATATTTCGTTCTGTTGGCGGGCAAATCGAACATTGTAAAACGCAAGACCATATAGTTATGTATAACACGCGTTTCACGTGCATTCGTGCGTATACCATGGTATACTAACAAAACGCGTGGTAACGTACAGCGGCCTGCGTATAATCCATTTATAAATGGAGAAAATTTTCATTTTTAATATGTTATTAAATTTCCATACTCTGATAGCAAGTACTAATGGTCTTCGAGCGTACTCGTATTATTATGGTATTGCGGATGGATTGTGACAAGTACACTCGTACTACACAGTTGCTAGATTATCCACACTGCATCTTGTATTTACTTTGCTATTTACATTTTTTAAATGGATTTCGCGTCTGTATCGCCTACGCAATCAGTCCCGTACTCGCCTCCGTCTTGTCGTACGTGCGCGTGTCCCATCAACTGCCTGTTCGTATCCGGTATGTGCGCGCAACGTCACCGGAAGTGTGGCAGTACTTATCCGAGTATAGATCTTATATCCCCCCTCCCCCTCCCCAAACACACACACACACACACACACACACACACACACACACATGAACGTGACACCGGGGCAGGGAAAAACGATCGGATACGCGTAACGAGTGCGCAGGGTATGGTACGTGTTATTTTGATGGGGTGACGGAGCGGGAGAAAAGCGATAGCAGCCGTTTTGCATCTCGGTTCTGTCGGTTTTGGAGAATATTCCGCAGACGGTTGTTGCTGCATATACGGTATGCAATAATAACGTCTCGAGAACGATGAGCGGCGTGTAGACTGACTTTCGGCGCGCAGAGTCGAGTTCCTGCAGTGTGCACATGTTGTACTATAACCGTATGAAATGTCGATTTATATTTATCTCTGGGTTTGCGCGTATCCGACAGCTTTGGGATTCCGGGGAAAACAATAATGCACGCGGTTTGCAAACACAACACGGTATGGCCAGGGAAAGGAACCACCGCGGGGGCAGGAGATGATGATAATAATAATAATAATGTATTATTATACGCGCACAGTTCAAACGCGACCGACCTATGACATTATGTGTAAAGTGTGCGATTGTTGTACACTGCTTGTTCGCAATAAGGTTTTTTTTTTTTTTCATTTTTTTCTTCCCGCAAACTTTTAACGGCTGTTTTTTCGCAACGCGGTTTTTACCGATCACTGAAAACCGCAACCACGCGTGGTACCATCATCTCCACGGTTTTTTTTTTTTTTTAATGGTTTTCATTGGTGATATATTTTAATTTTCAACTAGATTATTTGTCCTAAATATTTAGCCATTTTGATTCTCGGTCAATCGCACGGTTGAGTCGATCATTCGTGTGTCACTCGATCGAGTCGACGCCTGTAATACGATATTATTAAACTCGTACGACGTATATTTTATTGTTCATATAAGACGTTTTAAAATGGTCTTAAAATAACTACACAGTTGTTTTATGAAAAATTGCCGGGTACGCCATGTCGGAAAATTCAATATGATATTATTGTAATACGAACTCTAGTCTAAAAAAGGTATAAGTAATCGAAGTTGGAACTTTAATAATGAATATAAATTACAATGCGTTTTTAGAACGAATCACATTAAACGCAAAGTGAACTGAGAAGGTCTGATTATATTTAAATATATTAATAGTGATTATTCTACATTTCAACGAGTGTTTATTTCATAATATTGCTTTTGTAACTTGAAATAATATCAAAATAATTTATGAATTATATACAATACAATGTTGGTTAGAAAACAAAAATATATTAATAACCAAAAAAT
This sequence comes from Chaitophorus viminalis, assembly GCA_025469195.1. NCBI lineage: Eukaryota > Metazoa > Arthropoda > Insecta > Hemiptera > Aphididae > Chaitophorus > Chaitophorus viminalis. The sequence continues at coordinate 178,876 of JAIPRK010000355.1, read as the reverse complement.
ATTAATTTTAACTTTATAATAGTATAATAATACACAACGACTGTTAGGTCATGTTATTTTTTATTTCATGCTAAAATATGATTGTAAGAGTATACATTTTATGATCAATATTCATTATTTATTTTCAACGTAGGAATCTAAATTATTATTGTACATTGATCCGATTGCTTTTTCTAATTGGTATGTAACGACCTCCAAAGTTTTAATTGCATAAAGCAATTAATTTCCCCAATGCCGCTAATAATGACTCTTGTGTAAAGTTATCTACAGCCACTAAACAAGTGATTACTGCGTTTTGTTGTGAATACTGAATAGTGATTGTCTAGAACTTTGAATCATAAAACCGAATACTTCAAATGTCAAAACTTTTTCTGCTCCTGACTGTACCAGAACACTAATGCCCGGTTGCATGAAAGTTTACAGAAACGATAAGATAAGTAGTATTATTACTTTATCAGTCCTTTAAAAATAAAAACTGTTCTTAACCTTATCTTTTAATTTAAAATGTTTTATCACATGATATTATTGTTATTTGATTTTCAATAATAATTAGTTTTGTTCAATTTCATGTTTTTGTTTGAAAACACATTTTAAATAAAAACAATTTATTGTTATGTCTTTATCATCTTCGGCTAATGATTCCGTCGAAGACATTATTTTTTAAATTTTAATTACTCTTCCAAGACAAACACGTTTTAGTATCACGTCAAATAAGATATGACAAAATAAAATCAAACATAAATCATAATTGATTTTTCTGGTAAAGTTTTTACCTCATTTTTTGTCGTCTTCCATGTTAATTTATTAGTATATATTATGTAGGAATGAATAATAATTTAAATAAAATATAGGTATGCAATATCGTTGTGACAATAATTGACAGTCGTCACGGAAAATAATTATTTAATAGTTAAATTTCCAAAACATCTTTTCCACTGGAAAAAAATAATTGTTTTAGATAAAAATAATATTTGTAAAAAACCAAATACTTGATAATTTATTATAACCAGATTATTTGATTTAATTTACAATACATTAATGAAACGAAATCTGTTTTAAAACTACTATTATTTTTATATTAATATAACATAATCTACTCCTCAGTTTATGTAACTATTTTCATGATAACGGATATTAATGTATCACTTTATTCAGTGATTATTAATCACTCATTAATCCATTTTGTATATATTGTAGGAAAGTACTTAGAAACATATATGATGGAATTATATATAATATATTTTTTTCATAAAACTATGGTATTTTTAATTTAATTTGTTTTCTGTCTTAGGTTAAATATTTTATTTATTTAAGGTTAAGTATTTTTGAACAAGATTAAAAATAAAATAACTGATAAAACTTATTATAGAGAACAAAATAATAATATTACAACGCTTCTTGTTTATTAGAGAATAATCAGTAGGCACTATGTTGTTAGTGAGAAGACCAAACGGAACAGGGAAATCAATCTAGGATGTGTAAAATAATGCCAAATACAAAATCAATTCATACCCCAATATTTATAATACAAATTCACAATGCGTATTGAAATAACTAATTCGGATTGCATGGATCAATCTGGACTATGCAACCAAAATTTTAAAAAGTACAAATTTTATTTAGGGACTAAAATTTTAATTCCACTACTGCCTTCACCATAAAAATGTTAAAATTTCGGATCGGGACTATTGATTCTGGTTAAATAAAATAATACATACGGATGGGCAAAGGTAGTTTGAACAGTTATCGCTGTAAATCAAATACAACCCAAAAAAAATGGTTCGTGATTATTTTTATAACTATGTGTAAATGTTAAAACAATAAAAAATGATTACTGAATATTAAATATATTCATAAATTAACCTGTACATCAAATTTTAACTTATCGAAACGAAAATTACTAAAGAAATGCAATGATACGCTTCATAATATTTCAACACATATTTTTTTTTTTTTTACCGGAGTAGTGTCTGCGTAGAAGACGCTTACAAATCATCTCTGTAAACAAATTCAGTCGTGGATCGTTTACTCGATGTGCAACAGTGAAATTGCAGCTGGTTTAAAATACTTCATTCGAGATGGGTCCCAAAACTGAAATTTGCATATAAGTAGGATCCTGGATTATTTTAGGTACTGTACACTACTAGTTTTGTTCCGGATTACATTAGTTACCTACTAGTAGCTATGCAATAGTTAAACCTCAAGTGTACTATGCATTTACATCGGACCAAAAAATAAAAATAAATACCCATTTCATCTGGACTTAAGAACAATAATATAATTTGATCAATAATTGCTAACTTGTCAATCCGTCCCATATTCCCGGTGTTGAGAATAAAAATCAATTACAGTTTATATGAAGTGATATAATATCTTGACAAGTATAGAACACCTGAAACCCGAAAAAAATATGACACTATATTACCGACCGATAGAGTGGTCCACAATTATTCATGCATACTTTTTTACGGGACGCAACTAAGGGGGCATGTACCACCGTCGGCTGTTTCCGTGAATTTAAAAAAGGTTTGATTCCCGATTCTGCCAACTTGCCCACAAGATATTTTAACTCTTTGAACATGCATTTATTGAGCAAGACACCATACCTTATCAACAAATCTAATTTGCATAAGTGAAGTACACGACATTATTGATTTTTTAAAACCCGTGATTAGATCCGTGTAAGGTGAATAATTGCAAAAATAGTATGAAATGGCTTCATTGACATACATTGATACAATTTTACGCGGAAAGCTTAAATATTAGTTTCGTGAGAGAAAATAACAATATTTGAATGAAGATTATTAACCATTAAAAGTTTTTTTAATAACGGGTTTTAAAAAATCAATAACGTACTTGAGCTACGTGGGATTTGTCGGTAAAGTTTAGTGTGTTGCTCAATAAATGAATTTTCATAGAGCTGAAACTTCTAGCAGGTAGATTTGTGGAAAGTGGAATCAATTATTTTTCTTTTAATTGGCGGGAACGGGTGATTCCGAGGTTTTGCATCCGCTCCTGCTGTTATGTTTGCAATCTACATTGTATATATATATATTGGTGGGTACGTGAAATTTGCGTGGAAAAAAAAAAAAAAAAAACAGTGCAGGTCCTTTTGCTTACAGGCATGCCGCGGGCGATCAACGATGGTGGCGGTGACGGTTTTGGTGGCGGCGGTGACGGCGTTGACGACCTGTGGTTCGGCGGAAGGGTGCGCGGCACCGGAAACGGTCGAACAATGACGTAGACAGCGGACAGTGGGGCGTGGACGACGGGGGTGTCGCGAAATGTCAGTGAACGGGACGACCGGGACGACGAGCGTGACGACCGCGACGACCGGGACGACCGGAACGGCGACAGCGACGACGGCGGCGACGGCGGCGGCGACGACGATGGCCGGCGTGTCCGGGTACGGCGGTTTGTGGGGCGACGGCGGTTTGGGCGGCGGTGGCTGGCTGCGCGGGCTGGCGGACGACGCGCTGGTGCTCGGGTACGCGGCAAAGTGCGCGGCCATGTGCTTCATAGTGGTGGCCGCGCTGTTCGGCAACCTGCTGGTGATGGTGAGCGTGATGCGCCACCGCAAGCTGCGCGTGATCACCAACTACTTCGTGGTGTCGCTGGCGCTGGCCGACATGCTGGTGGCCATATTCGCCATGTGCTTCAACGCCAGCTTCGAGGTGACCGGCCGGTGGCTGTTCGGGCCGTTCATGTGCGACGTGTGGAACTCGATGGACGTGTACTTCTCCACCGTGTCCATACTGCACCTGTGCTGCATCAGCGTGGACCGGTACTACGCGATCGTGCAGCCGCTCGACTATCCGCTGATCATGACCAAGGCGCGCACCGTGGTCATGCTGGCGTCCGTCTGGGTGTCGCCGGTGCTCATATCGTTCGCGCCCATATTCGCCGGATGGTACACCACGGACGAGCACGTCGCGGACCGGGCGCGCAACCCGCACGTGTGCACGTTCGTCGTCAACAAGCAGTACGCGGTCGTCTCGTCCAGCGTGTCGTTCTGGGTGCCGGGCGTCATCATGCTGTTCACGTACTACCGCATCTACCAGGAAGCCGACCGACAGGAGCGGATGCTCTACAGGTACGTAACGCGCGTATGTTTGCCGCCTATAGACCGTCGTCGTGTGTGTCATTATTGTTAGTGTTGTGGCCAACGGTATCATATTCAATATCGATATCGTAATTTTTTTTTTCCCGATACCATGTTGCGATATCGGAAAAATACCGATATCGATATCGAAGCATATTAAGAGTATAGAATACACATTGTATTATGAGTGTTACATTTACATAATATTATATTCATTTATTATGACAGTAACGATTATAAATTATTTTGTACCAACTGAAAAGTATATGCAATTATTTATTTTATCGTAAAATGTCTTCTTCGAGCAGTTTTTCCATCAATGTTGCAGTAAAATCCCGAGTCCCGATTAATCACATCGATATCACGATGTTTTCGATAATTATATTTAGATATCAATATCGAAATCATTAAGAAAATATCCATGATATCTATATCCTATCGAATTATCGATATCGTTGGCCAACTCTAATTATTATTATTGTAAGTAATTTATTGTTTTTAACTTGACCCGTTTTGGCTTTTCCCCGAGCAAAATTCCATACCCAGTAGGTACTTAATATTATGGGTGAAGTTGAAAAATAATCCAACGTCACCATAACAATCGGTAACAATCGTATTCATCACCCAAACGCCGTTTATTTCAAATATAAAAAGAAAAAACATTTATATTTTCGAAATATTATGATAATTTCCGTTTAAAAACTTGCGGCCCTCTATAGTTACGATACGCGTATGAGAACTACTTCGAAACAATATAAAAATCGATAAACTTTATCAAACTACACAAACAGCAAACTATGTAATATATCGGTTTTGGAACTACTCCAAATGGCATCGTAAATATACACCATACATTCATATGGGTGCTTTTGAAAATTATTTTCCCCGAAAAATGTGTGTCTCATACCACCTAATACTTGTTGTATGAAACCACAAGTATGTATTTATTGTGAGTACATATTATTGTATACGATTTCAATGATGCCAACTCTGTAGATTTAATACTCAACAATCTAGAATAGCTAGATATTGTTTACCATTTGTTTGAAACCCCCACGAAATTAATTTTCATCATTTCTATTTCATAAATATAAAACACGCACTGTTTTATTCTTATAACCCGTAGCGTTTCTAACCATTAAATGTATTAGAAGAGTCTAAGATTTTTGTCGGTCGTACGTAAAACGTAGGAGAATTAATTTATTGCTAACCCGTCCCTGAACGCTAAAAGACAATGACAGTAAGTTAACCGCTACGCTACGCATTTTATTTTAAAATATCTTTTAATTTGCAAATTTTACAATAGCCGGTAATAATGTTGCTATGTTTCAGAAGTTTTTTTTGATTGATTTATTTCTAGAATAACATCACACGCAATTTTATAACGCATATGTTTTCATAACGCCAAATATAAAGTATTATCTACGATTTATTGTTAATAACCCACAATATACATAGAATACGAGTGGGTATATATAATTTCATACCTAAGCAATTTCTTTACAAAAGACATAGTTGTTCCATAGAAATAATATGAGTTGCTGTAATGGCCTATGACGCACTCGCATACTCAGTAGGTATACAAACATTTAACAGATTATCCTAGAAAGTTCTGCCTGGTGGAAAACTAAACAATGTAGAAACTTTTCGCTTTTATCATTTTCCTTCAAATTTGGAACTGAGAAAAAAATATTATGACTATGGTTTCCTGATATTGAAATGGACCAATGAAAAAATAAAAATTATTCATTGTTTTAAACATTGGTGTGCTTACATTTTTATATTCTGATTTTTGAACGTGATTATCGGTCGATGTGTTATTATTATGATTTTATATTTTTAAAAATACAATAATTTTATAAAAAATAATAATATATAGAGAACTGGAAAAGTTTCGTTATTTTCAAATATTATTATTTATGAACGAGTTTACCTATAAGTACTAATTTAAGTAGATGTGTTCAGCTCATTTGCAATTTAACATATAATTTTAAATCCCAACAATATCGACGGTTATTAAAACGTTAATATGTGGAGCTTCATAAAAATGTTAACATCAACGTAGACATTCCAGGGTTTTTTACAGACAGTCTTACACCAATTATCTAAACGTTTTGTTCGCTAACAACCGAATTCACGTGGATGACACGTATGTAAAATGCACTATATTTTCACACACCTACATCATTTTTTTTTTTTTCACTAGTCTAGTGGAGAACAAGTATCGTATAGGGTAGAACAAGTAATTTTAATCTTAAAAAATAAACCAAATTTTTTTAAAAAAAAAAAAAAAACTAGTAGAGTGATAATGCAATATGGTTTTATTCGCATCAGCAAAACACGTTTAGTCATTATGATTATATAACCATGTTACATCTTGACAATATAGTATAATCGTATAGTATGAAATATATAATATAATATTATACGATAGGTAATTATTCACGATAGTGAACATTTTAAAGTACGATGGTCGATTAGTTTTTAGACTGGACTAAAATTACCAAAACGTTTTGTTCGCCTCGTAGGTGGCAATATTTTTGAGTTATTAACACAACGAAATCGGATAAAAAGATATTAACAAACTAACTATGTATGAACATTCCTCCAGTTTGTTTTGCTATGCGTAAAATATTTTATAACAATGTATGTACAAGTACATAGTACAATTAGTACATACAACACGGCCGGCAGTTTAGCCGAACGAAATATAGTAGTAGTCTGGCGTGGAAAATATTAAAGTGCTTTGAGTTTTTACCAACGGTCATTTAAAAATGGTAGAACAATCGTACATATGCATTATGTAAACTATACGCGTATGTCAAATAATTTATGGAGTATGTACTTCACTCGGCCAGAATCGTCTGACTGTCCCATGCATGACCTATCGTTGCTTTCAAATGCGGACATACGTAATACAACAAACATAACAAAACTAGTAACATGACACGGCAACATAACATAAATATATGCAGCACTTTATAAACTATAATATCTCGCCAAATGGTTTTATTTTCACACATCTACATAATATATTTATTTTCTAAAACCATAATTGAGTAGAACAAGTCGTTTTAAAAAATAAACCAAATTTTTTTAAAAAAAAAAAAACTAGTTGAGTGATAATGCAATATGGTTTTATTCGCTTCAACAAAACGCGTTTACTCATTATGATTATATATCCATGTTACATCTTGACAATGTAGTATAATCGTATAGTATACAATATACAATATAATACTATACGATAGATAATAAGTCACTATAGTAAAAATCATGAAGTTCGATCAGTTTTTAAAAGATTTTCAAAAATATTTCATATGTAAGATAATGCATATTATGACATCATGATAGTATAGCATATATGTTATATAATTTTTAAACAATTGTTTACAGTGTTCTATTTTAATTCCAGTGTTCAAGTTATTTTGATTCATTTACTCTTATCAAATAAATAATATAATAGGTATTTAGATTTATAAAGAATAGGTAGGTATAGTAGGTTTAGTAGAATATAGGTATTTCAAATATAATGATTGAAGGGTCCAGATTTTTCAATTTATTACACAAACAAACATATATTTTATATTTGTTTTATTCGTAAAGCTTATTGAGTCAATATGAGAAAAACAATTGTTCTTTCTCTCGAAATGAGAAAGAATGAATGACAAAAATAATTAAAAACATCCATTAAAACTTTCGAAAAATCTATATCTCATTAATCACTTTTTATCAAAATTATATCACATTAAAATTCAAAATATAAATTTTAATTTATATATTTTTTATATTTTTACATATTTTACACAATTTATACTTGCATAATATATTATGTAAATTAAATTGCTATCTATTGAAACATAAAAAATCATCAATTTATGTGAAAGATAACTAATTCTATAAACTAAAAATATTAAATGTTTGTTAAGTTGTATTGTTTTTAAATCTTATCAGTTATCACTAAATTGTTATTTAATTAATTTTTCATATGGAACAATATTTTTAATTATTAACATTGGATTGCTAAACTCAGGAATTATCCAACCAACTTCAATCAACGCAATTCAAAAACCACAGCACAGGTCACTTCAGCAGAATCAATCCCCTCAAACCAAAGTAGAACATATGCAAATGTTACCTCATACCGAGAACCTCTATAATCAGATAACAACAACCTGTTACATACAGTTATCTTATTATCTAAATTTATAAGTGACTTCCAAGCTCTCATTTATCCACTGCTCTCCCTCCTTACCAGTCCTAGCTAAACTTTAGCCCAAAATGACAAATAATACACCAATCTCCAAATCATACAGTACTATTAGCTTGCTACCTTTTTTTTCACAACTCTTTAACAAATTAACAGTAAACAAAATCTATCCAATTATCGAGGTAAAACAATTAATTCATGACACACAATTTGGATTTATAGAACATCTCTGAAACATCCACCAAATACACTGACTAGCCGATACCATTTCCTATACTCTGGAAAAGATACTTTACACCTTGGCAGAATTTTTTGACGTGACTCAGGCCTTCGATAAGATCTGGGATCTCGGCCTCCTTTTTAAACTTTAAATCATTCCTACCCCCCTCTGATTACCTTTTCATTAAATCATACCTTAATGAATGCCACTTTTACGTCAGGTCTGGAACCGAACACTCCAGTAAATCCCCAATCCTATAGTCGGCGTATCTCAAGGTGCCGTTGCATCGCCAACCCTATTTATTATTTAATATATATTCGGCAGACCAACCCACCAATCAAAATACTCAAATAGCCGATATGTTGACGACAATGTAATATACACCACCCACAGTGAACATAACTTAGTTTCAAATTATCTCTAAAACCATCTGCTTGACCTAACAGACCGGTATTACAAATGGTGTGTCAAAATTAATGAAAACAAATCCCTCCATTACAGCCAACCTCTGCCAGTACATATAAATAATTAACCTATCCCAAACTCCGACACAGCTAAATATCTAGACCTAACCTTTGACAAAAAAAAACATTTTCAAAACGTTCACACAACAAAATGAAAAGTAAAACTAAACAAACGACTCTACTCTCTCAGATCCATTCTCAGCAAACATTCAAAACTATCTCCCAGAAACAAAATTCACATATATAATCTTTTTTTAAGCCTATCTGGCTGTACGGTATACAGCTCAAAAGCACCGCCAAAGTATAAAATACGAAAAAATATAAATGTTTCAATCTCCGACTTATAACTACCATTCCTTCTTTTATTTCAAATCACACTCTTCACACAGATCTCCACATTCCTAAAGTCACTGAAACAGCCAAGTTATACTATTCCAAATTTAGAAACCATCTTTAAAATCACACCAACCCTCTTATTAAAAACAAAATAAGGTCTATCCCTATCCCCGGAAATTCTCCCGGAAGACAAGCGACAATGGCCCCATGATCTTATGTACATGTAAATGAAAATATTTAATATACTTATAACCAAATTCTAAATTGTAAATTTACGCTGAATTACCTTCGCTGGTTGGTTTCTTCCTTCAGGTCATTCAAGACACTATAATATATAAAAAATATAAAAACCATTATACTTATTAAACCTTTTTTTTATAGATTGTATAAATATCTAGTTAAAAAAAAAAATAAAACATTGAATTGCATAGTTTTACATTTTTTCAAATTTTTTTCTTAACTTTGTAAAGACATTAGACATTAGGCATTATACTTAGATATTAAGTATATATCAACTGTTATCAAATTATCTTAAAAAAATTACAAATCGTAACATTATACTTAAACAGTAACTATGTCAGAATTAAGTGAATTTTATCTTGGTTAATTATTATTCTAATAAATTAGAAACTTTTAAGGAACAGTTTTGAGTTAGTTTATAAGCAAAAATTTTCTTAAAAAATATACCTATTTGAATTTTTATTTTCCTTTAAACCAAACATTGAAATTAAACAATCCAGGGATCTTAAGATTGCATGTATTAAATAAGCTGTTGTTTTAGAGTATAGAAACTATGTTCAGATGCTTTGAAATTGAATGTACATGGTTTTAAGACCCATGGCTAATGAAAACCAAAATGTACCCACAGCATCAACATGAAGATTTAACCACAAATGTTATTTCAGAACCCGGGTCAATCAACTATATTACTAAATTCATTAATTATCTTTAGATTGTTTTTATTGAGAAAAACAAATTGGATTTGTAAATTAACAAGTAATTTTTATGTACGAGTACATATACAGAGAATGAAAACATTTTCTACCCTCTGAATTATGATTATTCTAATGATAGACCAAATTTACATTAATTTACAAAAATTATTATCTCCAATGACTGTACGTTTTTTACATTTATTAGCTTATATTAGACAACTTGTGATGAAACTTTTATAAATACGGATAAAATCGATGATTTATCATCGAATAAAAACTCACATAATAACCTGCGATTTATAAATAATATCTATATTAAACTAAATGAAAATTATTTTCACATTTCAAACATATACTATACTTCCATCAGTCTATGAATTTAATAACATTTTATAATTAACTGTATTAACTAGTACAAAAAAAAAAACTAAACAATTAATACTTATAAATGTATATGTTTGCACTTTTATTTCAATATTTCAATATTTTAAAAGCTTAGATAATTTTAATACTATTAATATACTGTCATAGTCATGTATATATCTGTACTATGTACACTTGTTTGCATATTACTAATATTATTATAAAGACAATATGTGATATTTAGTAAACTTTATATTCATAATCCAATAAACTTACTATGTACTTTATTTTATTCCAAACATTACTGGCAAAGTCCCATTACATATTAGTAAATTATATATAAATAAACATAATATATAAATATGTTTATTTATAAATTATATACATACATAATTTAAAGATATGAATACAAATTATCCTTCTTATTTTTAATGTACACCTTATATAATTATATATACAAATATGAATTCTATATTAAATAGTTCAACTGTAAATAATATAATATTACCAGTTAAAAAAAAAATCGAGTAAATTATAAACGAAGCGTTTGACGTTTTTGACATATATGTATTTTCCTCCCCATACGCACACATACAAAGACTTCTTTTGGTGTACCTACTCATTATTATTCATCTTGCCTTTTCTTGCGAACGTAATCTTTGCCAAAAAAAAACAGATGGTATTGATAAAATGGAAACATTTCCGTTTCGGTGTAAATGATTATTACTGCTTACATACATCGGTGACATTTGATGAAAGATTACTACTACGTGGCTTAATCTTATCTAGGACTTTGAGCGGCAACTATTCGAGTTTTACTTGTCCAGGAAACCCAGTATAATTAACGAGCAGATTAATCACCTAGTATATAGCTTCGTTGGAGCAAATGGATCCCCCCTTTAATAACATTAAGCCTCGGAAAAAAAGAGCACCTAAGCCAAATATTTGTGCACTTAGACATCGACTTTTTTGTGCATCTAGTGAAATTATTTCCTCCGGTTGGTCTATGATTCTATATCACATATAACGATTGAATACAATGTAAATAATAAACAAGATTTCAAACCTATCCCATTAACACAAATTACTCGATTTGATTACGTAGGTACAATGCAGAACATTTACGTACATGATGATTTCACAATAATCTTTAGTTATTAGGTAAAACGTAATACAGCTTTGGTGAATTCAAAGTATCAATGTATTTTATATGACGTAGTAAATCAATATAGTAAACAAAGTTTTGTTGTTATGCCCAATTTTAATTGAAAAAAAAAAATGGGATTTTATTAAAATAAAATTATTGTGTATACAGTATACATAATACACTATAACACTATAGTTGTGTTACATTTTTGTTATTTCCACCGGTATAATTGATGGTTAATTGATGAAAATCAATATCTTCATAACAATTATTGTTCAAATATATTATATAGATATTATATACGACAATGTATAATACCAACTAATAAACAAATACATGTGAATTTACTGCAAAACATTTATATATACACGTCACTAGTATGTAAATAAGTATGAAATTAAATTTAAAAAGTATTTAAATAATTTATGTACATGAAATGTCTTTTATTTATTTGTTTTCTCCATTTATTGTTATAATATTTCAATCCAAACTCTAAAATATGTATTTTGAGGAAATACGGCTCTGTAGCAGTATAATATTGTTGAAACTCTAACCAGCTAATCAATTAAAAATTAATTACACTCGAATACAATTTTGGGTTCTTGAAAAATGATGATCCTTAAATTTAAGATACACCGTTACGGAATTCCAATTCAAAATAGATTTAGATGGCTTTAATGTAATAATTATTTCCTCGTTAATTTGTTTTATCAGTTATAAACGAATGTGCTTAAAACTAACATTTCTTATAATACTATAAAGTTAGTTTAGTTAAGACAATAGATAATGGTCGATGCACATCACCAAATAAATAACTGTTAAATTATTGCCAACCGTTCTTTAACAGAAAATACATAGAATAATTGAATATGATCGTGACATCGTGTATGTACTCGAAAATGAATGTAGAAAGAAACAAAGGTAAAAGTAGTGTGGTAGAATTGAGGGTGTCATAAAGGTTTCTAGTGCGTGTGAGCGAGAGGTGGCGTATGTGGGAGTAATGGACGAGGGTGATTGATCCCATATTATTTGGGAGAGAATGTTAGTGTAAAGAAGAAGAATATACTCAGAAAGAAAAAACACTCAATATATAGTATAAATACTATTCATTTTTAGTGAATCATTTATCACATGCAAACCACTTTAGCACAATTCAATATTGCAATCCATAGTAATTATTTGTTGTCATCAATTATTTATGCTGTTTCCAAATTAACGTATAATTATATTATAACATTAAATAGCTAGATTTCAATAAGTTATTAAATTATTTTAACAACTAATTAAACATTTCTAAAATTTTACTTGGTGTACATACACTTGGTTTTTAGGTTATAAGTATTTGTTCCTATACTAAATTTTACTTTGAAGCAAAACAATGTTACAAAATTATTTAAAAATTATAAAAAACTAATATAATTCTTGCATTTGAATCATAAATTTTGATATAGATAAATAATTATGAAGTATTAAAAATTTTTTCTTGAGACAAAGTAATTTTCTGAAAACATTGATTTTTGAGAATTAAATAACGAATCATTACTGTTTATTATTTTATAAACATTTGATGTCTTAATAATAAAAACAAGGTCAAGCTGTAGGTGTCTTACTAAACTTAAGTACAATTTAGTAGTACTTTTACTAACTTTAGTACTTTTAAGTACTAAATTTAAATTCTTATAAATAATAAACTCTATTAGTAAAATATTTCTGTGTTAACAAATAAAAATATACAATATTCGGCTTCTACCAAATGTAATATATAATTTAAAGCAATTTTTAAGGTAATATAATTATTTTAACATTATAATTAATAGTAAGGATTTAATATTGGATCCATATTTTAATTTACAATGGAATCTATTAATAATATGTATTTTTTTGTTTTAATTATTATTTTTATTATTTTTATTATTATTGTAATTATTATTACAATTAAAAATAATCATGTTTTTAAGACTTAATAGTAAATAACAAATAGAACAATCATATGGCATCGGTAACGGATATAATTTAAAAACTTTGAAAGTACATTCTCTCAAAAAATCTCATGCATTAGTAAATCTAATATTAGTATTTAATAATATAGAATATATATAAATATCATCCTTGTAGTTTAAATAGTTGTTTTATGTATTTATCACAATACTATACAACTAAAATAACATATTACACTTTTTTCAGAACTTTTCATATTATGTTTAATATGTAATCATACTCTCACAGAGCTAGGGAAAACATTAAAATACAATAATATTTTCTGAGCAAATTTAATATGCAATTCGTATTATGATGCCAATTATAAAATAGATTTCACAATCTTAGTTTCATAAACGTTATCGTATGTATATTTATATTGTGTTTGTATATTATATTACATCATTTGAACTGTTATGTGCATCACAAGAATTAAAACGCACTAGTTACGTGATGCAAATCAACTTGGTGCTTTATTTAAAATATAAATTTCATGCATAAATGAAATTAGTTAGCACACTTTTAATTAACTTAATAAAAATTGTATTTGCTATATTGAAATCCAATATTTATGAGAAAATGTGCTCATAACTATACGTCATTACATACAGTTTAATAAGGGTAAACTATAAAAATCATATAGGTATTATGTTATAATATTATTAAAGAAATCAAATAATGTAAATTGTTTTTGTAATTATTATATCTTAATGAACATATGGCATTTTATACTATATAATAATTGGTTTCAAATATTTTTTAATATACAGTGGATTTTCCGCTTAATGTGGGCACGTTGGGAGCAGCTCTGTTTGCCCACATTAAGCGGTTGCCCATAAAAACCGAAATTAGTTAAAAAAAAAAAAAATTATAATACAAAAAGTTTTTATTTTTATTAGCATATAACTAAAAAAAAATGAAGTAATTACTATATAAATAAAATTAAATATAATATACAATAAATAAAATTAATATTTAGATGTGGAAGGTATACAAATAGTTGTAATTGTTCGTTGTCTCAGCTATTTAATGTGGATCTGGTTAGCAAAATGAGCATACGCTTATCAGACGGACTATTTTCGTTACCCTTTTGCACGAAGAACTTCTGCAACAAATCAATGCACTTTTTAGCCTCTCTAGCTGTAACTGGTGGTTCGGTATCTTCTTCTTCTTCTTCATCATCATCTTCTAACTTCCTTTTTTTAAGAACATTTTGTACTACAACATCACAAATTTCTTCATTATCATCAAAACAGGAAGCATTTTCATCAATGTTTTCAAATTAGTTATGGTTTTGAACAAACAAAAATTGTTCATCCAACTCAGTCAACCCTGAGTTGTGAACCAATAAAATTAGAAAATCTACAATGAGCGAAACAATTCATAATAGTTGAGCAGCTAACTTCTCGCCAACTCTCGGATACAAACTGTATCGCTTGCATATGTTTATTTTGCCACATATTTGATTAGCAGTTGCAGATGGATCAAACAGGTTTTCCTCAATCTTTTCTAGAATAAAATGAACTAGTTTCATTCTATATCTCACCTTGAGGTTTTTGATAATACCCATATCTAAGTGTTGGATTAAGGATGTCGTATTTGGTGGCAAAAATTCTAAATTGATGTTTTTGAGTTGAACGTTTTTTGGATGTGCAGCACAGTTATCAATAAGAAATATGGAACTAGATTTTTCTTGCAATTCCTTATCCCATTCATATAGCCAGTTTGAAAACATGGTTGAAGTCATCCATGCATTTTTATTCACGTGGTAATGCACTGGCATTTTATTTATAGACATATTTTTAAAACATCGAGGTTTTAAGCTTTTCCCTACTACAAGCAGCTTTTTTTTTGTCACTCCCGGTCATATTGACACATAATAAGACTGTAATCCTATCTATTGCTTTTTTCGAACCAGATAGAACGTCTTGTTTGAAACATAAAGAACCGTCGGATGTCGCTCTATAATACAGTCCAGTTTCATCTGCATTAAATATGTTATCTGGGAAAAAGTCGTTCAAAATTATTTTTAGCCTGTCAATTTTCCAATCATTTGAGACGGATTCCTCAGCACTTGCTTTTTTACCATGCACTCGTTTGAATTTTATCTCGTGTCTATTCTTCCACCTGCTTAACCAACCATCAGTAGCAATAAACTGATTGTTACCAATTTTCCGGGATAATTCTTCGGCTTTACATTTTAACATTGACCCAGTCACGCGAATACCGCGACTTGTTATCAATGAAAACCACTCGCTTAAGGCCTCGTCAACTTCGGGATCTTTCTCTTCTCGTTTACATTTTTGATTACCAGTTTGAGATGAATTGAAGTTTTCGCGTAAAATGACTTCTTCTTTGAGCAGTTTCGCCACTGTTGATTTTGGAACGCATAATTTTTCAGCGATTTTACATTGTGAAGTACCTGCAGGTAGCGATTTCACTTTGTCTAAAATCGTAATTTTTTCCGTTAGGGAGAGATCTTTTCGAGATATATTGTACGTATTGTCACGTTGAAATTCATGTGAAAACTGAAATGCGGTTATTGACGAGTTACAGAACGCGTGCCATCTATCGCTTTATTTTTATCGCATCTAACAACTTACACACAACAAAATCCCATTAAAGTTTAAATGGCATAATGATTTTTATTACTTTCGATAAACACAATCTCATATATATGACGAAATCCGATAAAATTAGTCGTTTTTAAATACATATGTGTATATTCTAACGCTATGATAAAATAAAATTGCCCACATAAACCGAATCGAGTGCCCATATTACGCGGTTAGGTTTGTTTGCCCACAATAAGCGGATGCCCATATTAACCGGTGCCCAAAATAAGCGGATTCCACTGTATTTTCTATTAGGATATTTTTTAACAATAAAATAATTGTACTTAAAATATTATTGTATATTAATTATGACGAACATCAAATTATACCTGACCTTAATAATATAATATTGTTACTAAGTTAAAGTGATTAAACTAAACAATATTAATAAATAAAGTACATACAATTTTTCGTTTTATTAATGAATTACCTGGGAGCCAAATTAATTTATTATGTCATTCCTCGCTCAACGATAATAATTTAATTTTCAGTCTAACCTTAATTCAAATAAATTCAACTTTCTTATTTCATATAGAAAATGCACTTACACGTATATTTATAGATACATGTGTATTACAATCGATATTACACCATTAATTATTAGTCTGTAGATTTTTTTACCCCTGTAAGACCTATTACGTTAAATTTATTATGATTCATGGTTTACTATTTCATTGTGTTTTGTAATTTATAAACTTACAACCTTTCCGCTCAACTTAATACACTTTTAAAACCTTATCATTTCATAACTTCCAAAACAAAAATAATTATTTCATTAATTATATTCATACTGAATCACCATATTTATCGAACTTTACGTTTCGTATAAAAAATATATTATGGAAAAGTACTTATTTATTTTATTTTTACTAATTTATTTTCTGGAATTATAAATAAATCCTATTACTACAAATGTCACTGACTTGATGGACTGCTCAAGTTAACGTTATTTATTGATAATTATACGATAAACTATTCATAGCTTTGAAAATTGTAAATTACTTAAAGTATTGGAATTTTTTCACTGATTCTATCATAGAAAAATCTCATATTGTTGTACATTTTTTGAACAAATCAAAAATACGAGAATAGAAGGAGCAAAAATATTTGTGGAGTAGAATTCTACGGGACAATCATAAGAATGTTCACGTTTGGCTTGACATTTAATTTTAAAATGACATTCTAATCAACTGATAAAAGAGTATGAAATCAAAGATTGTCCGAGTTCTTTTAGATTTATGTCTATTGGTGTTCTATATTATGATGCAAGTAATGAAAAATGACAATTTCTACCTTTCTCTGTTTTCAAATTTTTTATTTATTAAATAATTGTTTTAACAAATTAATGTTTTTACAATATATTTTAGTTTTATAGTTAGTTAAAAGTAATTAAAAATAAGAAAGTAATTAAAAATAATTTTTAAAACGCATAAATGGTGAAAAATAAATTTTGATGATAATATACTTTGAGAATGGTTACAAAGATTTAGAAGATGATGATAATTGTGGCGATAATAGGATATACTGTAGAAGGCGTGTTTTCAGTTTGTAGGTTCTGGTTTTTTTTTTCTCAATTCTGCATAGAATTTTTTAAATTTGTCTTTGATGTATGTGTCCAGGGAAGTTATTCCTGTGCCGTTATGAAGCTGTTTGTTATGCGTAAACCAGAGTTCAAGAGCTACCTTAAAAATTAATATTTTGAAGGGTTTGAAGTTTTTAATTTTTGTTTGAGAGTCAGCTGCTCATACTGCATGCGTATGTTATTAGTGGTCTCATAATCACCGTGTATAAAAATAGAGAACATTTTCATCTATAGAGTTGAACTGTGATTTAGTAATGGGTTCAACATTTTCAATCTAGTGTACCATTGGTTATTTTTTATTTATATGTATTTTACATGTTAATTTTTTGTCAATATGTAGTCCCAGGTATTTCACTCAGTCGCCTTTGTTGTTAATATTTTAGATTCTGAACGAAGTGATGGAATCTATTCGTTTTACAATGATGTATGCTTTTTTTTTTATTTTTTATTTATTTATTTTTTTTTGTGTGTCTGAGGACACCTTTTTTTGTAGTAAAAATGCTTCGATTTTCTTAAACAGCAACTTTTCTGAAAGGAAAGTGAATGTAGATAGTACTTAGGCATGTCAAAAATGCAACTTTTTCAATACTTTTTCAAAGCGTCAAAAAAAACAATAAAAATATTATGAAATAACGGGAAATTTTACCCAAAACCACGTTTTGGCAAAACACATTTTTTTAAAATGCTCTAACTCAAAAACCAAAAACCGCAAACACTTGAAATTTTCACCAAATCTTTATATTGGCTTTTTATAAACATGGTTAAGTGTTGAAAGTATTTTGACATATTTTGACTTATTTATAAACAATTTATATTTTCGATTTTTATAAGTTTTTTTTTTTTTGAAATATCTATAAAATTTATTTGGCTTCCAAAAACTCTTGAAAATTTAATACAAGGTTTATTATAAGTTATAATTATTGTAACTAGAAAAAATTGGAGATCGTTTAACTCAATTTTTTTTTATAAGCCCATAAATTTCAAATACTTAAAAGAAAAATTTTATGATTGTTTAAAATTTAAATTTTTACGAAATTGCATACTATTGTATTATATTTCAATTTAAATATAAAATACTATATTATTATATACCCATTTTAGACAAACATATTATCTCCGTTCAGAATTATTATTCGTATACAATGATATCTATCATTTCATTCATATTTAACAAATCCATTGTAATGACCTATTCTATGAACGAAGTGCACTCCACTCCCAACTGTACAGCAGAGCATGGCCCATCCGGTTCTTTTTTAATGTTGGATTTATGTATTTCTTTAGCGAAAATATTTTTGCTTTTCTTTTGATAGGGTTTAGCGTTAGTTTTCATTTTGAAAACCATCCGGATAATTCGTGGAAGGAGTTTTGTAATTCTTTTACTAAGGATTCAAGAACTTTTTTTACGTAATTTAGCTATTTCATCTGAGAACTTTGCCAATTGGCAGTGTTCTGGCGTTAGTATAATCATAGCAGTAAATATTAAATAGCATTGGACCTATGACTGATCCTTGTGGGATACCCGTCTTTGTTATTTGTATTTTTGAGATGTCGGTTGGTATAAAGATATGTTGGTTTAGCGTTTTTGTTTTTGTGATAATTCCATATATTTGTTTTCTTTCACATTTGTTTACTTTTTGTTCGTAGCATAATAATTGTAATGGGAAAAAATACTTGTAAAATTTAAATTTTCTTTAAACTCCTATCTTCTATAGCTTTCTCAGAATTTATGCTTTCGCAGACTAAAATATATATGATTGATGTTTGTGTATACTTCACAATAATATTCGTTCAACAAATATTAATTACTTTTAACAATTGGTTTTTTCATATTTTATTGTATAATTTAAATATTCTGTTGATCTAAAAATGAATTATATTATATCAAAGTTATCAGCATCACATCAATAAAACTGATCAATGACAAAAATTATTGAACAATTAAAAAGACTATTCAATTAATGTTAAGATATCTACTGTAGTAATTAATCAACAAATTCTTGATTAACAATAGTCTTATTTACTCACGTAACTATAATATTTGTTATTTTTGGACTCCACTATACATAACATAATAGAAGTCTTGCACTTTCAAAGTAATTGAGGGATTAAGAATTAAAATAAATGTTTAAGTATTCCGAACTAAATAAAGTTTAATTACGAGCTTATAATTTTTATGATTACATTAAAGTAATTGTATTATTACGTTTAGTTTTAAATTACTAAACTTACAAAACTCAAAATCAAAATAAACTTAAATAATACTAGAAACATAAATTAAATAACCATACATTTTAAAATTTAATATTATGGTAACTACTAGAATTAATATTAATAGTGCGTACTATTTTCTAAGACTATTTATCTCTTTGACGTTGAAATCAACATAAATAGGTAAAATAAAACTGATAAATCATCTAATTCTCAAATTCTAGGTACAAAATTAAAATATAAAAATTTTCAAGATAATTATCAGTCATGTAGGTGTCATATTAAACTGTAAAATTTTTTCAACAACTAGGTATAATATAACAAAATTAAGGGTTACCAATTGAATGTAGGTATAATTGAATTATTTTAAAATAGTAACTTATGACAGAAAAATACACAATTAAACAAAATACTTTGGAAAATTTTCTGAGAAATCTGAGAATAATATTTAAGGTATCTTTTGGAGTTTTATACTACGTACTAATATAAATTGATTAGAAAAATGTCGAAACAAAACAATGGCACTAGGGAATACCTGTATATTATTGAACATGATCATTTTCTTCCAAAGAATACGAACGATTTCGTTATTCCGAATCATTTTCCCCCGAGTGATCTAAAAATAAACGACATCCGTGATTTCAGATAGTTATTATTCTCATGAAAAATAAAACATTCCCTTTATAAGAGGTAAAAATATACTATATCCAATGCTTTAAAGTTTAAACGTTCAAACAGTTATCTTAAATCGTTCATAGACTTTTTTTCGCCAATGAAAGTTCATTCATGTTATAAAGTATAAACTGCAGACGCTAAATTGAGACCAAGTTTAACTGTACATTTAAATCGCATGATACCGAGTAGATCCATTGAAAAGAAAACATTCTGTAGTAGTGATAATAACTCAAGTGTACGTCAAGTCAATTCTGTGTTTATCTTAAACAATAATAGCCGACAATAAACACTGATTCTTCATCACACTGCATTAAACTATATTTATTTCATCTTAAATATTGATGTTTGAAAAAATGTATCTCTTTTCGGGCTTTCGAGGTATTGCTTATGTTTAACTATACTCCAAAGTTGAAAAAAGAGTCTACGTGAATATTTAATTGAAATTTAATATTCCACGATATTTACGAGCAGAACATTCTTATTTCCCGTGTTCAGATGTTCATAATTAATAGCAAATTATTTGAAAATTAAAATAGAATTTAAAATAAATTTACTTATATATACAAAATATACAAAATATAATATATATTATAACAACACTGCAACTGATAGATAGAATGTATATCGTAACTGTCTACGTTTAACAATGTGAATGCGTTCACTGTTTGAAACTTCACTAACATCGATGTAAGAAACATTTATCAAACCGACCTAGTCCTGGTGTGTTTTTCATTTATAGGTATATATTTTTGAATTCACTTAATGGACGCTAGAAAATAATTGAGCAGAAAAACGCACAACGGTACAATAAATCAATGAAGGAAAATCCAGTCCTTATATTGTGTAAACATCAAAATGGCATCAAGGATAAAATAACATAATGGGATGTTAATATTCCACTGTGCATTAATCGGTAAGCTATTTAACAAATACATCGATAAGACTGTTATAATAGGTTACAAAAATGTTTTAAAAAAATTAAACAAATCTCAAATATTGGAATTGAAACATTCAAATTCGATTAAATGTCTTAGTACTGTTGCGGTAATAATGATAATTTCAGAAAATAACTTTTCACACATAAATAAGTATAAAATCCAGAGTTTTAAATAAATAAAATTTATAGATATTCCTAATAAATTATGTTACTTAAAGTTGACGATAGTTTTCATAATTTATAAAGTTTAATATTTATATTGTAAATCTGTATTAATATTTTCGAAGTAAACAATATTGGATGTACATTTTTATCGATATTTTAATTAGTTAATCATATTGTAAAAATTACAGCTTATAGTATAGACCCTTACCTTTAAATTCTCAAAAATAATTACGTCCTTCTGTTTCCCTGCTCATAAATCCTGATTATCGAATATCACTATAAAAATATGAAATAGCGTATCAAGCGTTTATCCCGAACTTAATAACAACGAACAATGACAATAAAAATAATAGTGCCTGTTTACAAAATAATAAAATAAATGTTTATTTTTTTATATTTATTACGGTGTATACTAAAAATAAGTGTATTTAACCAATTCAATTAAATTTTCCAAACATTAATATTTCATAGTATCAAAATCATGTGATTGTAAAATTAAAAATCCAATATTATGATTAACTGATGAAGGAGCAATAAAAGTTTTTGAAATTGTATTTTGATCATAAATGTATAACTACAAAGATAATAAAATCAGATTATTTAGGAGATTGTACGAATAAAGTAGTGAAAATAATGAATGTTTCGACGTAACTGTATAGCAATAAAATCCATTATTTATATTGTGACAGAACTTATTATTAGATATTTTGAGATATAAAATGTTTAACGCAGATTCTCATATATTATAATATCTGTATTATATTGTATTGGTATTTGAAAAATTATCAAAGAAGATTTCAAGTTTATTGGAGTTTATACAACAAATACACTTTTAAATATGAAAATATTTAGATGAATTAAACACATCCTAATTAACGAATTCATTTTTTGGTAAAATTATGGTTTTTAATAGACACTGTTGCTCGTAATTCTACACAATCAGTAACTATGATTACTGTAATATGTATGTAATAACTAAGAATAAAATGTAAAAGTCAAGAAAAAATATTTAAATACAATAATAAGGACATTATTATACCAAATAAAATGGATTATAAACTTAAATATTTACTACAATGGAGTCATATATTTTGAACCAAATAGTGTTCTCAAGTGAAAACTTTAATTACTTATTTTTGAAAGCTTGATATTTAGTTAGCAAACCAGTTTAAAAAGTTACCAATTATATTTACATATATTGTATTCATTGTTCATAGTTTAACTTTAGAGAGACAAGATGTTCGAATTACATGTATAAGACACTAGTATATATAATTTACGGATTTATATTATTTTTTTAGTTTAAATCATTTTTCAATTTCTTTTTTAACTGTGTAAATTTCTATAAACTTATTTTCAACATCCACATAATTGAATGATTCAAATATAATATGTAATATATACTTATATTTTTTTGTCATAAAATGTTTAATTACACTTCAAAAATTAATTAGGTACATACTTTATACATATTCAACTCTGAGTAAAACAAGGAAATATTTGATGGTTTTTTGTTCAGAAATAGTTAGTAGAATTGGTAAAAACTTATAAAAAAATTGTTTAGAAACGGTTACTATAGGAATCCCTGAACATAGTAATTATTTTCTTAGGGAAAACTTTAAGTTATAATTATTAGGTATTATATCTATTTAGGCTACTATTGGCAATGACTAAGTATAGTAAAATGATAAGCTGATACATCATCAAACTATATCAATAAAAACACATTCCATCCATATAAAGACTTATAAACGTACAGCTTTTTAAGATAAAAATGGAAAAAACAAGTAAAATAATTTCTTGTAACAAGCGTTTCTATTTTATAGTTACTGCGGTATACAAGTATCAAATTTATGTTTTATGGCTGTTTAAATTTTTAAAGTTATACGGGTACTGGTTGATATCATAATATAGACTTAGGTCAAATTATTTTATTTATTTACTCGATAAAAATATATACAGATGAGTTATATAATAGAAGATGTCATTAATTTTTAAATATTATCATATAATATCATTAATACAACTTATCGATTATTTTCACGATTATTTTTATCATAAGTTTAAACTTTATTTTAAGGTAAGTGAATAACACAAAGGCCAATGTACTTTAACTGTATTTAAATATTATTAACTGTAATTGCTAAATGATAGTATGATTTTATAATTTTAACTTTTAGTTTAAAATTACATTTTCAAGCTTCAACCGATTTTAAACAATTTTTATAAGATAAATTAAGTTTAATTTAAATCGTAGTACTTTATACTGTTAAATGTCAAATAAATTAAAATAGTGTAAACGAAGCTTAATGGACTAAATATGTATTTAATATGGTATAATTTACCCATAAAACGTTTTACATTACATTCGCATACACCTGTGTATCATATTTCAAAACTTTCTAGTCAAAGAAAGTTTTAATAATCATGATGTTAAGTAGAAGAACTTCGTAAGAGAAAGCATTGTAAAATATTGCATTTAATATTAAAGTGTCAGTATGTGTTTATTTAATTAAAAATAAACGCAAATAAATAATTAAGAATAACATAATTGTCATATACATGAATAGTGTGGTATAAATTTGAATTAAAAAAACAGAACCTATAAATTATAATGACTGCAATTATTACAAGATAACATTTTAATATATTATAATTTTGTATTTAAGTTTTTTTAACATAAGTTTTTAAAATTATATAAATTTGAATTACTATTTTATTGTTATTATTTGAAGTTTTTGTATCTTAATTTAACACAGAAGGTCATAAGAAGAATCACGTTTGAGACAGTATTCTGTTTGTCGGTCACTTAGGTCATAAGTGTTACAGCACTATACACTAATAACTTCATTGACATGGCTAAAATAATTTGAAATATACGTTGTACCATGGCTTAAATAAATAATTCAATGCACTCAGGTAAATTATGAAACTATTTTAATAAATAATATAATTATATGCCAACATAAATTGTAAATAAACAGTAAATATAATTGAATAAAAAAAATTATCTAATAAATACTTTCTTAATATTTTTATATTGATCGTATTATCAACTTCGATTACAAACGTCATTTATAAGGTTTTCAATAAATTAGCATTACGGCAAGTATTATAGTTTATTTTAGGTGATAGTCGTTTTTTTAAGTGTTAATAGGCTTTTATATAGTTTGTTTTTGGGGGAGTATAACGTCATGTCGTCATCGGTGAAAGCCAAGTGGTCAGTACAACAGTATAGTCCTATTCCTTGGAGCTTCAAAAAACCGTCTCAGCTTAACCGCAACACTGTGATTACCAACTATATGACGAACTAATTCTCGGTGAGGACTGTAAATCAATATGATTTAAATTTTAAATGTATACGTACGAAACGTTAAAAATTAATCGTACTCAACAGGTTTTAGTTATACTCATCAGTTATTGATTTAGTCAGTGTAAATATCAAATACACGTAGTAAAATTGAATTAGATACTTGGTACACATTTAAGATATAATATATTGCAACATATTCTTCATTTTTCTAAATTTTAAGAAATAAGAATCTAATATATTTACTATGCATTGAGTGCAATGGCAAAATAATTTGAATATGTATCATAATTCATAATTTTTAAGCTATAAAATGGAATGGGTGCTAAACATTTTGTTATAAACTATGGAATAAAAAGTAAAAATGTTAAAATAAAATATTTTTGTGCCAATTAAAAAAAAGCTCTAGTGATTTCTTATGTATAGTGGAATCGAAAGTATGTGTAAGTATATGTGAAATAATATTCAAGAATTGCCAATATTGTACTATAATGGTAAATATTTTTGTGTAGAATGTAGTCTTAATATTTATACATACTAAAAATATACTTGATTTTTTCTTTTTTCACTTTCATATTTATTATGTTATTTTTGCTAAAATTATATTTTCTTATTATTATAACAGAATAAAATATAAAACTTCGTATGTCTTTTTGAAACCATATATACTATTACATAATTACATTACTCTAAAGTGATGAGTGAACATTAACAATAATTCGGAAATTGAACTGTCACGTCAACATATTTTATAACATTTTAACATTATCTTTCATTATAAAAAAAAAATAAATAAACTCTTCATTAAACATCTCCGTATCTTTACAATTATATATTATATATATATATTTATATAATTTTAATTAATATTATACTTTAATAAGAAAAAAAATGTTTTCGATTAAAAATAACTATGAATCAATGCAATACAATATTACCTAGATAGAATTTGTAATAAGTAACATATTGAACAAGCTATAACAATATTGGATTTACTTATTTTGAAATAATTTGTTTCTCAATGAGTATAGCCTTAGAAGATTAATTTGAGATAAATCAAAATTATTAGTCAGTAAGTGGAGAAACCTGTCTTATATTTATGCAAACTTCAAATCGATTTTAGACAGCCTAAGTGCCATTGTAGTCCACAAAAATGATGTATTTATGTATCGTAAATAAATAGATTTAAGGACTTCTTGAACAAAGAAACTGCAAATATGACAGAAGAAAACAAATATTTACATCACTTATTAGTCATCAGTGTTATCACTATTACAATAGTAGGCACTATTGATTAATCATGTGTTCGAACGATTTAAATAAGTTTAACTCTTTTTATCAATGACTTCTGTTGTACCTTCTATCACAAATATTTATAAAAATGTATTTATCACAAACCAGAACTAAGATATAACTTAGCTTATGGTGGTAAAGAAAAACATGTCGAGAGGGTTAAAACCACTATATAAATTAATAAGTATACTCTTAAAAGAAACACCATAGGTGTTGTTTAACTATCTAAGACTATTGTATTAATGCAAAAACTCAAACTACAATGATTTAATGATATATGATGTAGATTTGTTTTCAAAGCTTAAGTGATTGAGTTCATACAATCCAATTGCTTCTTTTATGATACGAAACTCTTATATTTGGCCAATCATAATATACAAATAACGTTAATAGTTTATAACATATTATTAATACTGGATATGTATACAGATTTCAGATATTGATATTTCTCTAAAGCAATAGTTAACGGAAGATAGTCAAAAAAATAAGCGATTCCATACATTTTTATTACAAGAAATAATATAATCCAGATGTACTAAAAATATTAAATTATATGACTAGATATTCGGAATAGGGTAACAAAGAGATTTTGAAGTTAGATGGGTTATTGATAATTTAGTTGAATCGTGTGAACTTAAGTTATGGAAATTGTATGTAATTAGATAATTTAAATATATTAAATATGAAATAAAATAATAAAATCATTAAGACCACCAGTTTCATTTTTAACTAAAAATACTTTGGAAGTCATCCAAAATTAAATTAGTTGAATTTTATTTCTAATAAGTTATCACTAAATATTATATTTATGAAACATACCTAAATTTCTAGTATTTATTAATCGGGGTTTAATTTGCCAGTATGATGATTATATAACAAATAACACATTATATAGCAAATAACACCATGTTAAAAGTTGTAATTAATCAAGGTACGTTGCAATATAATAGTGGTTTTCAATACCATAAATTAAAACTTTTGCCCAAATTTTATATTCATAGCTTAAGTAGTTCAAGCTAAGCTATTTTTTCCATCTTACCCTTTTTGAGCCCTGTATATTCAATATCTAGAAAAATCTATTCTCAAGTGGTCTTACCAAATAAAATGAAGCTACTGACCATATTATAAATTTAAAGCTTCAGTGGTTCTGGCTGGATCATTGATTTTATTTTACCTACCTCTTTTTATCTCTTTTAATGGTTTAAATTTTGAGAAATATTTTCTTAATGGTTCTTTACATAATAAAACGAAACTACTGACCGAATTTCTTGTCCGTATCTTCAGCGATTCTGATTAAGGGTATTTTTATTTTCACCCCTTTTAAAAAATTATTTTTTAATGATATTATCTTTTTTTATAAAATATTTATTTATAATTAATAATAATTTATTTTTTTTTTAATTTTAGATTCTGAACGGAGTGATGGAATCTATTTTTTATTATATATTTATTTTATTAATAATTTATTAAAATATATTATTTATTATTAAAATATATTATTTCCCTAAAGACGAAGTTGTTTAGATTTTCATTTTCTTCAAGTCATTTTTTTTTTCAAAATATTATACTGATTTTTAAGTAACTTACTGGCGTTTGCAATAATCGATTTTTTACATTTTTATTTTTTACAATTATTGATGACAAAAAATTGGCAGATACAAAATACTTGAAAATTTGATAGAAGATTCCACAGAAGTTGTTTCTACGGTCGTTTCAAAACTATTGAAATCCATAGGCACAATTTTTTTTATAAGCATTTAAAAAGTAAATATTGACATAATATTTCAATTTAAATGTACCTAACATAATATATTATTATATTATATACCTATTCAAGAACAGCATATCATCTTTGTTGCTACTATATTTTATACTATCAAAACTGAAACTATAAAATACAGTAAAAACAGTAAATGTAGAGTTGAGCTTTCAGTAGATCTGATAACATTTTCTTTTTTCAATACTCTGACAAAATTTTAAAGTTTTATTATCTACATATTATAACATACAATATAATGTATTATAATATACATATAAATATTATTCCAAAGTACTGCAATTTTTTAGCTTCCATAAAATATGTTACGCAGTAAGTCGTTAACGTTGCAATTCAATAATTTTTATTTTTATTACTTTATTTGTTAAGAAAAATATGTTTATAATACATCAGTTATAGTTTAATTGGTAACATTTTCTAATGAATAATTAATTTAAAAAGTAATAACTTCTCAACCCTGATACACCAGTTTAATTAAATAAAAATCTATGAATTTCATAGTATTCAATTTTTTATTTCGCCTTTACACATCATATATGTGGTGTTGGTAATACCTTATGCATGTAAGGTACATGGTTAGTCAGTAAATTATATTTTATATTTTTCTATATGTTATGGTTTCATAACAATTTCAATAGAATAACTGTATTAGGTAAATTTTAAATAATTTCTCTACTAATAATATAAATGCAAAAGCAACTCTATCTGTCTGTTATACGATTTCACGTTCAAACCATTGTAATGATTTTTTGGAAATTTAAAATCACATTTTTATGGATCGATGATGGTTTGTGCTCTAGGCTAAATATATGACTTTTTTCATTTATTGATTTCCAAGGTAATGTTTTATGTTGATTTTGTGTTGACTGTATGATGATAGATAAAAATACCCAGGAAATCGCGTTTCGAGTTGCTATGACACCTAAAATAATAATCAAATAATTAATATCGTAGTCTACTTTTACCAATTTTACTGTTCCTCAATTATTTTCTCACAATTATTCGAAAAACTATTGAGAAATTAAAAAAATTACCTCCTTCATGAATCAACATACGAAATTTTCAATTAAAAATATTATAACATTGTACAAGTCGAAACAAACATTCTGGTCGAAATCATGTACAATGATACAAAAGTAAAAAAAGAACATAGCACTAAAAATGTTTCAAAATTTATCCACTAACTTTAGTCAAGAAAAGAGCGGGATAAAAGCGAAAAAATTACCCCTAGTCGGATATGGGATGACATTTAGTCAGTACTTTAGTTTTATGGAGTAGAGACATTCTAAGAAAGAATTTTCCTAAATTCAACCCGAATTGAAATTAATAGGGGTAAAGTCCGTAAAAATTACTCTCACTACTGTTACGGACTATCGAGTGATAGTGCCGTGCACAAATAAACAAACACTCTCGAACAGATATAACTTTTATATTCAAATTTAAAGAGAAAATTTTATATTAATTATTGTAATGATTATTAAAATATATTCTCAACGCTCTGAAGGTTCTGTTATTTAAATGCTCTATACTAAGACTGACTATTACGTGTGTAGGCCCTCGCATATGAACTGGTCGTCCGGTCAAAAGGGTTTATTCAGCATATTCTTTAGACCAGTCGTATGGATGGGAAATTTCACTTGCTTTTAGTCACATTCATTAATTTACAATATTTCACGCACACTATTACACAAATAATTAATACTACATTCTAAAAACAACATCTTAAAAACGGAAAAATAAATTAAATTACAATTTAATATAATGGTTCTTATAATACTCTAGATGATCAATAAAAAGGGATTTCAATATGTTTAAAATTGTGGATACTGGCCAAGTCTGTTTCTTGCGGAAATGGTGTTTTTTTTGTGCAGCTAAAATTACCATGTCGATTCATTTTAAATTTCAAGAAAATGTATACTAATGACAATATATACATATTATGTATAAGCGTACTAGAAAGAATTTTTTAAAAATATCATTTTTAAGGGTTAAAACAATTTTGGGTTAGGGGAGTAAATTTTTTCACTTCTTAGTTATGTAGACGTTATAATTTTTGAATATTTTATCATGACTATATTTTTATGTTTCTTTGTTTTTCATTTTGCATAATGAACGTGAATAGGGTAATCAAATAAAGTTAGGCTTTAAATAATATAATAACGGAAGGTAGTCTTCCAAAACTATGCATTTGCTAAGACTGTTCCTTGCGAAGTCGGATAATTATGCTAGTAATAGTATATAGACTTTTTTATCTATCCATTATACTATTTAAACTAAATTTTTTTGATGGATTTTATTTTATCAAATTTAATAATAAAATAATTAAAACTATCATTTAGGTCCTAGATAGTCAATCAAAGTTACTGTACACGATATTAAACAAGAACGTTCATCATATTACCTGTAGTTGTGTATAAACTAGATTTCTGACTAAATATTCAATATTATACTTGAAATTCACTTTGAATTTTAATACTGGTTTATTATAATTATAATTATTACAATCTAATGACTGATTATATTATATGCATTATATACTATATGTATTATATACACTTTGTCTAAACTCTAAATAAACTTGAGCTTGGAAACTCCGTCATCCATATAAATGATTAACGGTCGTTCAGCCAGACGGGCACAACAAGTATCAGCTAATGAGTGTAGAACTAAACACGAAACGAATTTTTCCCTCTTCACCTAGGTCAACTCAGACAACAAAATAAGTTGTAACGGTGTTGACAGCGGAAGGGGAGAAAAGGTCCGAAACAATTACTCAGTGTAGAAATCAGGACTAAAGAGAAAGTAATAGGTACTATTTTCCTGTTAAAAGTTATCGACAAGAAAAAGATTATTTACTATCCAGTAGGTAATAGGTATAGAAAATGCTTTCGAAAGGTCTTAACTATAATGAAATGTCCCTCAGAGAGAAAAATAGGTAAATAAAAATTCTGTACCTATTTTGGATCACTTTTCAGATATTTTCTTTTTTTTGTTTAACATAAACACATCTCGCTCAATGGTTTTTTAAGTATCCCAAATGCGATACCTACTCCTGACTAATTAGTTAAATCATAATAATATATTATTTAATATTATATAATAATTCAAATCATTTATAAATACACTTTTTAGGTTAATTGTAAATTCGTGTTATTAAAAAACATTTTTTGAACACCATGATTAATTACATGACTTGTTAAATTCATTTTATACACAGTCAAAATATTTGGTAGTATAAAATCTTATTGACACTTATTTTAATACTTTATTGTAGTAGAAACTCAAAGTTCTGTCAATATTATTTTATATAGCAATACATTTGTAGCTAATCTTGATTATTATATCTTTTCAGCAAGAACTGTATGCGACCTATCATAAATTAGTATTGACCTAACCAAAATCATAATATGTTTTAATATGTATAAATCTATGATTATAATGTAGGACAAAGTCAGTATTACATATAATCAGAGGTTATGAAGTATGGATACAACGTAATAATTTATAGAAAGTTTTAATTGTAGTTATTCTATATGATACATTTTACATGCATTAAGATATTTAATTTTAAAAAGGAGCTTGTTTTAAAATTAAAAAAAAATCTTCTCATTAATAATTTATTATTAATAAAATATCAAATTATATGATGGTATTGCTAATTATACTCTTCCCCCAAACATACCACCCATGTCAATTAAATTTATATTATAATTATTATTTATTATATTATTGTTGTACAGATGGTAAATTTCACATTTATTAAAATAAAAAATAAAACAATATAATACATTATTATACTTTGAAAGTACATAGATTTTAGTGTCCATAGTGACCAGTCATAATACTAATAACTCTCATAATTTAGAGTAAAAATATAAATTATTGATTAGAAGAATAAATTACTTGATATTTGAATCTCAAACTTTGGTCACTATTTACTAATATATTACTAAAAACGATATTGAATGATTTTAAATCATCTCAAATGCAAGTCCTCTATGTTACCTACTATATTAAACATATCATACGTTCTAAAAATAAAAGTGTATTTTACTATCAATATCTAAATGTGTAGAATATTTTAATGAGAAATAATAAATATTCATTCGAAAAATTGACATTCAATTGAAATGGATTAAATTCATTGTTAATCAAAACATCAATTAATACATAAAATATTATTTTCTATTAATTAAAATAAAATAATAGTTGTAAAAAATAAAAATGTAACATTAATAAACTGTCATAATTAAAAAATAAAATTCTGCAATGATATAAATAAAGTTCTAATACGGTGTGTACAATTATTTTCATGAACATAGTCGATTTTTTTCAATATTTAAAAAAAAAAAACATGGAATATTTTAAAATTTAAAATTTTTTATTTTTATTTTCTTTCTGTAAACAGAGTTTCAATTACTTAATGAAACACCTCAGGTTTTCTTTATCCAATGATTCAAATAGTGTAAAAATCTTGGAAAGTCTAAGATCCCCCAAAATGTTATCAAGACTTACCCATAAAAAAAAAATTATTACTGACTACAGGTGAACATGGTCTTTGCCGTTACTTATTATACAACAAATATACATATAATTTTAATTTTGGTTTTACTAAATATTCAGTACCTATTCTAATATACAATGATCAACCTACAAATCGTAATGTATTGAATATACATACAATTACTTGTTGTACTGATATCTATTTCTCGACTCATAGTTAATTAAAGTACCTATTTAAATCAATACATGATTACACAATTAAAATGTTTTCAATATTTTTATTTTTATAAATTTATTATTATATTTTATATACTTTTATTAGAAAAATATAACATCTAAGAGCAAAATTTGGTACAATAAGCATAACTAGGACAAGATACAATAAATATTGGTAAAAAAATAATTGGTAGTGAATCGCGGGTGAGGATATGTCAAGCATTTCAATATTAAAAATAACTATGTCAGGTGAGATAAAAGAGTGGGAGTGTAAATTTTCATGTATTGGTCTTTTAAACTTGACACCAATGTACCATTTTTTCTTGAAAAATGATTCTAAGTGAAGAATAAATTCAAAAGATTATTGATATAGAAGTAAAATGTATTTCTTAGTAAGGTATTTGGAACCTTTAATGTTCTAAATTTTACAAAAACAAAAGTCTTGAAATAATAAAATGCTAAAATATGTATTCAGTTAATGTTTCGAGTCACTACAATATAATTAATAGCGATACATTTCTATATAATATAATTTTGAAAACCCGTAAATATATATATATATTTTATTTTGGAAATGACTCGAACATAACTCATATATTTTAGTTAAAAATTTAATAATGATTAAGAAATATGAACAAGGTAATATGTTTGATAGCACTGGACAATAATTATACACATTTTACATATATTTAAACAAGATTATAGTAATTACAATTTTTATTATTTTAGAATTTTTTAAAAAATATTCAGTCTTTATTTTTTTTTATTTTTTTTTTTTTTTTGTAAGATACTATTTAGATAGATAGATCTTAACATTCGAATAAGAAAAATTATTTATCTTAATGTTTTATTAATTATCAATAAATTGTCATGCATTATACTCATATATACATGTTGATATTACTTGATATAATAATGATACAATAACAAGTTTTAAAATGATTTGTTAAATTTTATTATTATTCTTTTTTCTGAATCATTAGGAAAATTGAATAATATTAATAAAGATATATATATATATATATATATATTGCTGCATAATTTAATAGATTAATTCTTTCATTTGGAAACCTTAGAAATAAACCATACAAACATCACAAACCAAGCATGTTTCACTTCCTATAAACAACTTATGATTTCAAATACATTTAGGATAAAAAAAAGATAAGAGATAGCCCGTATTAGAAAGGGCATTCTCTAGAAATATATAACATTTTTGTATATTACTGACGATATATTTCTCACTATGTATAAGATAGATTTTTCAGTTTTTGTTATTGAATTATTTAAAACTACTACTGATGATTTATTAGATGTAAGGAAAAATGTATTCGTAGCAACTACATCGTACTAACATCATAAAGTCATGAATAAATATTGTTGAAAATCACCATAATATAAGGCAGATAATGGCGCAGGTTGCGTTATTTCCGATATTGCGTAGTACATAGAAGGTATAAAACGGTAAAAATATGATAAAAGACTTTGTCAGGAATAAATCCCAAAACTGTTTACGTCCCACTGCACATTTTATACTTACTGTCATGAAAATAAACAACTTAATATAATAGAATTTCGTAAAATTAGAATATAGGTAATTACAAAAATATAATAAAAATACCCATAACTTAGTCCGTAATATACAGTCACATATAAATATTTTTGATTTTTCTTGCACAGTGCACACCCTTACTCTCAGAACCTTTTTTGTTTTTGCAACTTATTCCAATTTTACCAATGAATAATATTATGGGTCTTTAAATATTCCAAGTACGTTAATTATATTTTAAAATGTAATATGATTAAAAGAGTTCATACAATATAGTTAAATAGGTACTAGTTAATACTTAAACAAAATAGTTCTATCATCATACAATTACAATAAAATTATTATTGAAATTACAAGTTATGACATTTTATGTATCATATAATATCATAAAATGTAATTTTTTTTTTCGATACATAATTAAGAAAAATTTAACATAACCTAACACATTACATAATTATAGTTTGATAAATTATTCATGAAAATATTAAAATATTATGAAAAGGTTGCACCGAATGCACCGGATATGATCATTAACTCCGCAATGCACTTCTTAATAACAGATCATCAAAACGTTATATTAAAAAAAAAATGAAAAAACACCCATCATTGTAAAATAAATAAATTCCATCACTCCATTCAGAATCTAAAACAGCAATAGAAATTTACAATTCCAATCGTTTTAAATTCTGAGCTAAACAATAAAAGAATGTATTTATTTTCCTTTTTTCTATAAAACTTTTTAAAACCTTAGAGTTTAAATTGGAAATTGAACTCGAGAAGAATTTTGAAGTGGTAATTTTTTTCAACAGATTTCTAAAACTCCTTCTGAGATTTTTACTTTGACAGCAACACATGATTTTTTTTCTAATAATTATAATCTACTTGATACTAAGAATTTGAATGGATTTTTAATTTCATAATTTACATCGTAATTCAATAAATAAAAAACCGTCGTTATTAAGACGTTATAGATAATATCTTTTAGCCATATTAATACTATATCATGAATCAAACTTTTATCTTTTTAAATTAACCTTAAAGTAAATACTTGAGTACCTTAAAACGTATTATTACCAATTTAATCTATAAGTACGAATAGAAATATAAACAGCGTTAAGTCAGAGAAATCTTACATAAATCAAATGGAATGTATAAAATGTTCACTAGTTCATGAAAACCACTGAAATAGTCAAAAATGAATTCCTATAAAATTTTTTCTTATGTAGTTTTCAATCGAATGAAGTCCATGGGGTAAAAATTATATATAACTTAAATAACCGAAATCTTAATAATGAAGAAATAAATACAATTATTTTGAAGTGCAAACATAAAATTGTAATGAATGGTTTTTGAGATTTCTAAACCATAGTTGAAATTTCAGATGAGTAAAACGACATTACAATAGGGCAGTTCATAACTTAATGCATCAATATAAACGTATAATAAATTAATAACTAATAAGATTACCGAAGGCTACATTTTACATCACATGCACAGTTATTAACTAAATAAAAAACACTTTCAGAAGCATTTAGATGATCCAGTATCCTTCTACAAAACGTTTATTATGGTACCTAATCAAACATTTTTATTTATTTTCTTTCAAACTTAAATCAAATTTGATTTTCAAGTGACAAATTTAATAAACTGACATGGAGCAAATATGTCCAGAGAATTTATGTAAATATGTAACATGGAATAAACAGTTTATTTCACTACCTATGTATGGCTAAATATTTAAAATTTAGACACGTAAAAAATATTCTAAGAGAGAATTATATTATGTTTTTGCAGTATCTGTAAGATAACACAAATTTAGCACTAATGTTTATTTTTGAATTAAAAAAGCATGTACACTGAAAGTTAAGCAACAATATTTTACTATCTACCTAAAATATATGATTATCAATTTAATAAGTTATTATTTCTACCTATTTTAAAACCAAAAATTATTTCTAGCTAGACACCAACTTTATTAAAAGATTAAAACTGTTTAGTTTAGTCTAAGCTTAGTCTAAAACTTTGTTTATTCTGTAAATCCAAAAAAATATAAATAAAATTATTACTATACTTAAAATTTAAAGTATAAAGAATAAAATCACGATGAAAATTAATTTGAAACATATAGTAAAGTATTTTAAATTTATTATAACTCCTTGCACGCACTGAAATGAGAAATATATAATTAATATCAATAATAGCATCCTCTACTCCATATTTTATTCTGTCTATACATATATGGATTTATAATTATACGAGTACCTATATTACCAACATCTTTGTGACGATAATAATAACCCTAATACATTACATAACCTGTGTATTATATTACAGTGTTTATTTATATTACGATAACCCAAATAACTAAATCATATCATATTGAATTAGTCTGATCTGTATACTTTTACTTAATTCATTGATGTTACTCAAAATCGTCTTGTAAGTTTTCAACGTTTCAACGTACGATGATTGTTCTCCGAAAAAACTTGAAACATTGCTAAGTTAATAAAGATTTAATATATAATGTTCCCATTATTTCACTAACAACAATAAATTATCTAAGCCAAATATTCCATTGAAACTTAGACTTTATTTCATAATAATTAAACGTATGGTGAATGTTTTCGTACACTATACATGTACATGATATGTAATAATATTGGCAAATGCAGTCATCATAATTAGATCAAATATCCTTATTACAATATAACTTTACTGTACCACCATCAGTTTCATTTTTGAACTAAGAATTTTTCATTTGAAGTTATCCAAAATTAAATAAGTTTAATTTTATTTCTAATAAATTATCACTAAATAATATTTTACAAATATTCTTTAAATTTAAATGACTAGCTTTCGTCATCCGGGGTTTAGTTTGATGAATTTAATTTTTATGTAAATAACACCAGGTAAATAGCTGTAATAAAATACGCAGTAGTGTATAGAAGTGGTTCTTTACATCATAAAACGAAACTACTGACCAAATTTAATATTTATGGCTTTAGGGTTACGGCTAGGCATTTTTTCCATTTTATCCCTTTTATCCCTATTAACCCTTTTAGGAGTTGAATTTTTAAAAACCCATTTTTATGGGTCTATGAAATGTGTAAAAAAAAAGAAAACTATTGTCCAAATTTTACACTTAAAGTTTTGATGAATCGGGCTAGACTATTTTTTTCCTTTTTTTAATCCTTTTGATCCCCTTAGGTGTACAATTTTGAAAACCTCTTCCCTTTAAATTTCTATAATGATACTTTAATTAAACTGTAATAAAATAAATATTATAGATTTAATCCAACATTCTATTATCTATAGTGTATCAATTTTTAGGTTTTTTAAAAAAGGCATACCTTATTTACGGGAATTAGGTACAAAAAGTATTCACTAGATATTTTTTTTATGTCTTGCCATAGTTGACTTTTTAATATTTGACTTAAATTTTAATCAGTGTTAATGGATTAATACTATATTACTACATATTATAAAATACTATAAGAGAATGTGATATAAATTAGTGTATACATCGCCTAAATGTCGATCTGTATAGTCAGGACTACTGAGTCAATTTAACACTTCACATGGAGTTTAGAATTGAATATCCATCCATCCTTTATCAATTATTTTGCCCATTGATAGCATTCAACATGTTTACTTACATTTGTTAAATGTTATTTCTGCAATTGATTTTATTTAATATAACCCTTGGGACCAGATAAATGTTTACAGGTACAAAGTATGTACTATAGGTATATACCAACTTCTTACAATATTTTTACTTTTATTAAACCCACTTTTGTTGTAGATTGTAACAGGTGGTATAATTATTAATGTATTCAGGAAAGCTTGATAATTATTAAACTGTTATCTTTATTTATAAAACTGAAATAAATATTTACTTTAAACAATTGATTATTACACATGAACATATTTTGTAACCCATAATTTATTTTAACGTAGGTTAAACAAATATATTATAATTTGTTTTTATGATTACTATCTAATTAAGGAGCATTTCTCCATCATCTCAATTTTGGAATTTTAGCATCTTTGCTTTTAATAAAATTATTAAGATTTCAGACTGAATTAAATTATTGATAGGTATCATGGTTACAAAGCATTTCGTCCTAATCTACATCATATTTATTTATACTACACATAATTTTAATAAAAAATGTTGACTTAACCAAATAATCAAAAATATATTATTATTATTATTATTATTATTATTATTATTATTATTATTTATATTTTTAATTTTTGAATAAAATGTATACGTTTTACCACGTACATATTTCCGTTGACTTGCATGTGTATTTTACGCGCAAATCTACAAGGACCGTCATTATGTCTGTTGTAATAATTGGACTTACCCGAGTAAGTGCACAAACTCCCGGAGAAATATATACATCATAAACTTAGGTCCACTCGAAACGATGCGTTTCGCCTGTCGCCTACTTTCCACTGTTCGTCTACAAAACATTTATCATTTGCACTGAGGGTCAATTAGTGAGGGTATGCATTTTTCATAAACATACTTGAAACAAATAAAAAAAAAACGTTATCATTTTATTCCATCCATCGAAAATAAAACACATTTTTGCTCTTTCTCCGATCAACAAAGGATATATTATTATCGTTCAACACTTAATAAACATTTTTATATAAGTACAATCATTAATTTCGTAGATTTAAGATTCAATAATATTTTGTTTTTTAACTGACGCAAATGTTTTACAATTATTAAACAAATATACGAATTATCTATTTCAGCTAATGTGTAAATTGTTATTTCGATAATATTGATGAATAACTGATAAATTATGCTTATAAATATCTTATAAACAATTATATATATATATATATATATATAAAACAAGAACCAGTTAAATAGAGTATTATTTACATTTTATCATATCAAAAACAAATGTTTTATTTTTATTTATTTTTTTGTGCATGTTATAAAGCCTATATTAAGGTGTCTCACGCACAACATAGGAGCTTATACGTTTTTCCAACGTACTAATCGATCAAATAATACGATAAGAATTTTGAAAACTGATTGATTCGAATTCTTTGTTAAGTCTACTTTAGATTGATTTTCCACTTTATTTTTGATTTTGTCCCCACAATTTCACAAATTAGAATTAAACAAATTGAAAACATAAAATCAACAAAAATTAATATTTGGGTATACAAAATTACAAAATTTAAAAATATGAGAAAG
Organism: Chaitophorus viminalis; assembly: GCA_025469195.1. Classification (NCBI taxonomy): domain Eukaryota; kingdom Metazoa; phylum Arthropoda; class Insecta; order Hemiptera; family Aphididae; genus Chaitophorus; species Chaitophorus viminalis. Next base: position 139,065 of record JAIPRK010000355.1, on the reverse strand, counting down.
TTTATATAATGAAGACTTCACAATTAATTCACATCAGTTATCAAAATTATTATTGCATTTAACTGATTGACCAATACATTGGAAATATAAGACGTCTAAATTCCTATTTCGCACGAGTGATAGACAAAGACAAAAGATCATGGTTCACAATTCCCTTAACATAAATATTAAATTTAGATAAAATATATTAATATAATTTATAATGAACTATTAACACTCGAATTATATGGAATTAACCATTTTTTATAAAGAATAGATGACTGATAAATAAAATGTCAAGTTGCCTATATCATTAAATATGAAAATGTAGACTAACTTAAATGAATGTACAAATATTAAATTAAAACACATTTTTATCTTTTATTTTTTACATTGAAATTGTTATATATTGCTCTTAAAAAAATTGTCTACCTAGCTAATAGAAAATTATAAAATCTCAATCTCAAATCAGTTAAACTACAAATCTTTTTGCTAGAATTCCGATTTAACGAATTAAACATTTTTCTATAACTCCATAAAATCTAATACACTACATTCCTTTCTTAAACATTTGATTATTATATTGTTTTAACAGATTATATAGTATTATATTAAATCTTGATAAGTGTATAATAACGCTTAAGTAATAATATAAACTTGTGAGTAATATGAATCTAGCAAACCATTATAAAAATAATAAAATACTTCTATCGATTTTTAATTTTCTGCGATATAATCAATTCATTTTGTATATTTCTGTTTTAATGTATGTCCGATATAGACTTTTTTCATACGGTATTGTGCAGTATTCAATTAATATATCTGCGGAATAATGGATTTTAAAACTAAAAACAAAGAGTTTATAATAAAAATATTAACCCGTAAAAATGACAAAAATCAAAACCATTTGTGTTTTAGTATATGTGCTATGTGGAACGTGTGTGTACACAGTGTATAATATCCATTTTCATTCATCATAACCATTTATGCAATTATCTTGTTTTAAAATCTAACAAACTGCTAAAAAATTGGAACTATATTATCGTTGTAAATAAATATTATTGATTATACAGACCCAGAGACAACGTTTCATGAGTAGAATGTATTATTTAGGGACCATTTTTGTGTCCTATAAAAGAGAAATTTCATTGATTTATCAAAGATTAAATTTTCCTTATCACATATTTTATCTTCAGAATATTTTAAAATCTACTACTTACTTTCTAATTAAAATTATGTCACAAAGTCCAAATTCCAAGAACACCATGGTTTTAATCTTAAATTCGTATAATGTAACATTGTATATATATACATATATACGATAAAATAGTTATACATAATATGAGATCCAAAGAGTTTGATTATTATCATAGAAATGGGTTGGTGTTTAAAAAAAATTGACATGCTAATCACCCTTAATACTTGCTACCCTCTTGAAACACCAAAAAAACACCCCCGGACCGACCTCTGAACTACGATTTGTTCCTTTGGTTATTACGGTAAAGGGATCGAGTTGTAGTATTATAATTGCATTTTCAGACATTCAAACATTCAAAGATGAAAAACAGTTTGGTCAAATTTTTTCATAATACCGTACAAACATGTTTAATATAATATAATGAATAATGTATTTGGAGCTATGACGTATTAATGTTGGTTAATTAATAATTAAGGTTTTGTTAAGCTGATTTAATCATAACTCGGAAAACAGAAAGTTAAAATTCCACGTACTAACAGATACTGCTTGTAATACTACTTTTATAGTTTAATTACAAAAAAAATATTTTTAAAGATTTTATCAGATGTGATGACAAATATTTATGTTGGTAATTTAAAATTAGTACAAGCTATGACTCTCAGAAGACTATACTGCAGTACCTGTTACACAATATATATATAATATTCACAAGGTTTTAAATATCAATAACACAATAACGTCAATAACACTCAACATAAACTATTTCTTGTCCAAACGCCACAAACTGTTACAATCCTTACATTGGAAAATTATGGAAAAATTATCATTTTCATTTTATATTTTTTCATCAATTTGATTATATATAATGTAAAAAAAATAACATAATATAATAATCATAACGTTTAAACACTTGAAATAAAAAATCAATACCATAATATTTCACTGCCTACGCCCTACGTCACCTAACTATATGAGGTCTCGGGTTTTTAAAAATACAACTAATGACCAATACATGTCATACTGTCTGTATATAGGATATATAGGATGTGTAGAAGATTTGACATTTTTTATGTATTTTTAATGTAAAATTATAATTTCTTCGTAATTTACCATAGATAATATTTTATTAGTAAATGTGTGTTTCAAAAAAAAATACTTAACAATTAAAAGTCTTTACTGATAAATCAAGAAATAACTTTATAAATAAATTTATACTATAATACTTATTGAATTTATAAAATTTATTTACCACTATTCCGGAAATTGGGTGATACTAAAAGTTACCGACCGAATAAAAATCTATAAAATTGTAAAATATACGTAGGTAGGTACAATACTTTGCTCAAAAATGAAATGTTACTATACTCTATAGTTAGAACATTAATATTAATAAGTGAATTAAATTGAATTGAATTAATAACTAAATTGATGCTAAAGATAATAAAGAAAATAAATCAACATTCTTTAAATTTTTTTAGGTATATTAAAATAGTTATTAAATTTATGTTGGGAAAGTTGAGAAATAAATCATAAAATTAGTGTGATTCTCTATATATCATACATGTTACAATACAGAAATATATTTTTAAACCATATATGTGAATAGATTCTAGTTGATTGTTAAATGTTAAGTATTCTGATTGTATTAAAAATTTTAAATACTTTCGTATTAGCTACTAAATGCAATAAAAATAGCTTGCAATAACTTTATACCTAAGGAGTAAAATGATAACACCGAATACTTAACATAATAATTATTATAATTATAAATGAATCCATAAGATACAAATAATATTCTTAGTTCTAATCTAAGCTTAATATGTAATATATGTACATACATGGGTATTAAGTACCTACATATAATTTAATGAAGGTATTTTGCTCGCCACTGTTGTTTTACAATCATTATGCAAAGACAAACAACCTTCGTGTGGCTTTAAAGATAATACTAAACGTAAACGCGGTTGCTTTTGTATAAATTGCAACATACATTGAACAAACTTCCGTGATCAATTTTATGCCACTATTGCAAGTATAATATTATACTCCATTCTAAGCAGCCAAAAGAAAATATTCAAATTAATAAACTTTTAACGGTGTTAACCAATTCTTCGATATACGTTAAAAGGTTTTACTTAAAATATCAACGTGGCATTTAATTAAATCAAATAGATTAAAATGTATTTTAGTATTAGGAATAGTATAATTCTGCCAGGGAAATACTAATGTAACAGTTATTATTTAAAATATCATTCTACATAATAACTTATTGCAGTCTGGATAGAGTATTACACTATTACGGATGTGATAATAATAATAATAATAATAATTTAAAGTGAAAAATTAGGTAATTTCTTTTTATTAGGTATTTGAAAGATTGCATATTCTGGTACATACTACAAATAAAACTAACTTAAATACAATAATTCAAAAATAGTGATTACAAATAATGGTCAACGTAGGGCAAGTATTTTACAGTCTCAAATTCCAAACGATAGTGTCTATAAAAATTGTGGAAATTATATGAATAATTTAAATTTTAAAACTAAATATTTAATATAGTATATAAGTATTACTCGTTATTAAAATTTACAAGTATACTATAAATAGTATTTTATGTGGTAATAATAGCCTTACTTGGATTGAATTACAATTCATTGGTTTTCTGCAATCATTATTATTATGTCGGTATTCAATGGATATTAAAACAAGTTTATGAATTATGAGTAATATGTAAAAAAAATCTTTTCATGTTCTCCTCGAGATTTTCAGAAAATTATGGAAAAATTATTTCAATCTCAACGTGTCAAACTCTAATGAATTTTGATCAATCATTCTTCTGAAGTATGCTTGAAGAATTTCTGAAAAAAAGAAAATAATAATAACAATAATAAATAAATAAATAATGCTGAAACTACAATAACTATAATTCATAAAATAGAAATTTGTTCATTTACACTTTCTTATACATAATAGTTACTATATGCACCTTTTTAACTAATCTACAACAACTGCTCCCTAATAATTATCAGTCTCACAAGTTGATTGTGTCGATTAATCAAATTTAATACGTATACAATCCGTTTCTGAAATGTCTACTTTAAATTCGATTGCAAAATTTTTCATAAAATTTAACCATGTTCAGTTTAGATTCGTCTGTAATTTATCATAATGTAGTTACTGACCAATCTATAATGTCATTTATTTTATTTATTAACACTATAAAGATCCATGGACTTTTTTATTCTAAATTCCTTAGTTTGCGACTTTTTAAAAACTACAACTTGAACAATTTATTAAATACTGCCATACTATACTATAACCCTGTTACGATCCTTATTATTTAAACATTGAGAAGAAGATGGTATAATAATTATACTTTCAATATGATTAAATTAAATAAATGAATTAATGTTAAATTTTACTTTTATATTTTTAATATCTCAATCAAGGGTATATAGGTTTTGGAATGATTTCAAAGGTATTCAAACAATAAAACCCTCACAATATTCGATTTATATCTAACTACCTGTACAATCGCTATCCTTTTCCTATATAAAGGGCGAAGGGCAAACACTTAATGACCCACCCAATTGTTGTATTCTACTAAATAGCTATTTTAAAAACTATTTGGTAACTTGTTATTGCTTAAGACAGGCAAAAGATCAAAATTCACAAAAATCCGAAGAACAAAATACGGAAGTGAATGTTCCAGTTTTAATCTATGTGATTTTATTAAATATATTACATTCAAAATGCGAATATAAATGGTTCTTTTTATACTTACCAAATACAGTCAGATGACTAGCAGATCCTTTAAGTGAAAAACAGATTACGCCACTACGAGGATTAATAACGTTATGCTGAATGCATCTTAATATGTCTATACGAATTTCAATAATCCAATTCGTGTGTTATTCAACAAAAATAAATCATAATAATGAGTTTAATAAAGATAATAACACACACAATTTCCTTAAAACACTTTCAATTCTTCAGGAAATGTTTATCAAATTTTTTTCTGGGGTCATGTTTCTTGTACCATTTTTGTTCATCAAATAATACAAAGAAATATAACTAAATATTATATATTATACATATGTAATAAAAAACTTTAATTTTCTTCATTATTATGTTCATGTTGCATATTCAATAATAATTTTCCAGCTCATTTTTTAAAATAAAATAACAATTCAACTGCTATTGTCGGATAATTAAATTCATTTAATTTATTTATTTCATTAAATTAATTACAGCTGATTTTATCACTAATATTTACGTCCATATGTTACTTAGAATACAAGTTAAAATAATACAAAATTACTTATTAGTCAAAGTGTGACGAAGTTCAAGAATAATAAAACTAAGAAATTTGATGTTTAACATGTACCTACTAACATTTTCAAAATAATTTATTTTAACGACCTCTCCAGTACTAATGAACAAGAAATTGTTAATATGTTTTCTCTTCATTTCAACTCCGTGACACTCATATACTTGTATACTCATACCTGTACTTATATGGAGTCTTTTAATATTGCTCTCCTTGATTTACCTAACAATGCGCTTTTTTCGTTGACGACGTGCTTCTTAAATTATCAGCTCTGCGAGATTTGACTTCTGTTAACCCTAACAGTATTCCAAAGATTTTCTCTATCAGCTTAGGCAAATCATCTCTTTTCCGCTATGGTTGCTATGGTTGCCTTTTCGACGTTCCCTTAGTAAAGCTGTTTTTCCTGAAATGTTAAAAATCAACTATGCAACCCCAGTTTTTAAATCTAGTATTACCTCAAATGTAAAAAGTTCTTTACATAAAGAGTTCTTTTACAAACTACCTACCAATATCTATACGACTATATTTTCGTATTTATAAAAAACGTTTGAATCATTAGTCTTAGACAGTAATATATCCTTTAAATTCCGTTTTGAATGTATAATGTAAATGTGTACCAAATAATATACAGTAAATTTTAATTGGGCTTTCACTAGTCGTATGAAATAATAATAATTAATATATTTTTAATAAAAAATGTTTATTAGAGCTGATACGTATATAACTGAGCTTAATTGCTTTGATCATCATTGGTAGTTATTTATATATAGTTGATTTTTTGAGGGGGTAATTTTTTCCAAATTCTCTAAAGTTTTCAAAATAATCGAAGACAAGAGTGACAAAAATTTTAAATTTTGTCACGTAATATATATATATATATACTATACATAGCACTTATTAATATTTTACAAGTTTTTCATAATTTGTTGTGATAGTAATAATAGTAATTACAATATAGATTACTGTAACAAAATCTATAGTTTCTTAACAAGGTAGGATAAATACTAGGATTAACATTTAATTGGAAATTAGAAGTGCCTACATACACACGAATTTCATAAAAATATTTCAAAAATAAATTATAAGTTTTCTATAAAATACTACTAATATGTAATATTGATACCCGGCAAATATTTTGAACCGAGCTAAATAAACAAAATACAATCAAATAGTTAATTAATATTGTAGGCTAAAATTTGCAATTTTTACACAATTTTTCTAAATGATTTGAAAAACTATTAAAAAATTCAAAAATTTACAAATTTGAAGTACCAACATTAATTTCTATTAGAAAAGTATCAGTCTTGTATATATCGGAGCAATCCTTCTGGTTGAAATAGTGTACACAGACACAACAATGAAAAAAAAGAACCGGATGGACCTCTCTCAGCTGTACAGTAAGGGGTGGACCTTGTTCATAGGATAGATCATTACAATGGATTTGTTAAATTACAATGATAGGTATACAAATAACGATTCTGAACGAAGATGATATTATGTTAATTTGGAATAGGTATATTATATAAAATATTATGTTATATTTAAATTGAAATATTATGCCAATATTTGCTTTTCAAACATTTATAAAATATAATTGCGCATATGGATTTGTATAATTTTAAAATGACACTAAAAAAAACATTTGTGATATCTTCTATTAAATTTTCAAGTATTTTGTACCAGCCAAATTTTTTTTATCAACAAATATAAAAAAAAAATGTAAAAAATCGAATGTTTCAAATGCCTATAAGTTCCTTAAAAATCAATATAATATTATGAAAAAAAAATGACTTAAAGAAAATGCCAATCTAAATAACTGGTACAAGTTTTAAGTTTTTACGCTCACATCATTGTAAAACCAATAGATGTCATCACTCTGTTTGGAATCTAAAAAATTCATCATGATAAAACTAATACATTTTTTTATAGTCCATAAACAATGCTATGAACCTACCTAAATGCAATTTTTTTTTCCTGTAATAGTTAGAAAATTACAAGTTAAACCTATCTTTTAAGAAATTTGGTTCTATTATAATATCACTCAGAATCGTTTTTTTCGAAAGCACTAGTACTTAAGTTTGAAGCTAAAATAAAAACCAATACATCAATATCATTCACCCATCCCTGTATCTTGTTTGACCTGCGAACTTTTAATATTAAAGATCTAGTGTTACATCAATGGATAGATCGAGTTTCCCTAACCTTAAAATGTTGTTGAGTTAAATTAGTTGAATTATTATGAAGACATTATATGACTAACATATGACATATAATTAAGCATCATATCACTGTTTTCCATATCGTTAAATGGTATTATATGTATCTAGGTATGTGATGTGAATATAAGCGATTTCCTTGCATTGTGGTAGGCATTTGAAGATCTGACACATGATTAAATGGAAACTGAGCACAGATTTGGCCACTTTGCAATTTACTTATGGTAATTTTCAATTCAAGTGGAACGAAAACATGTCACCGATAATGACATATAGTGTAACAGTAAATAAATAGTATGGTGCAGTCTTCTGAAGTATAAAAAGCGAGTTATTAACATTTAACACAAATACGAAGCTGGTGTTTATGTAGGTAGTAATAAATTAACGGATATCTTCTTGTGCGTCATATTATAATAATATAGCTGAACATCTTTTTATAATGAATTCTACATTCCTACCCGTAGTCTGTACACTACGGGAAATAATAATTAATAATTTTATCTGTATACGGGATATGGCTAAATTAATGATGAAAATATTATGCTCTAGATTTCATTTTAACGATTTTAAATTTATTAATGAATATTCACGGGTTTTGTTCTATGTGCACAGCGAAGACCGTAAAGTGTACTCGTATAAGATTCAAAAAGTCGAGTGCATCACATCAAAACATATTTTAAACCCGTGATCGCATAAAAATAAATATACTGATAAAGAGATAATGATTTAGTCAAGTTAATGATACTCGTATCATTGATTTCCGATATCGCTCCATTGTTACTCCAATGTGTGCAACTGATGTATATAATTTTCATAACATACATTATCAAGTTTTTATTTTATCCAACGCTATCCCTTGGGTGTCTTGAAGAGATATTCACAATAAATTGTAGTGTTTAAATTTACCGGAGAGGCCTTTGGTGAACTGCCAAAATAAATACTTTTGAAGGGTACTCGCAACTTTATAAACTTAATACAATAACACCCACTGGCCACTACTACGTGTTGTAGCTAATGCGCATGTGCAGATCTATCAACTTTATGATTTATTTCATTAAGACCATACTCAATCTGATATATGGACTCCAATATAATCTTAACGTAGGTACTGAAAATAAATCATCTCAATAATACACTGTTGTTGTAAATACATAAACTGAGTTTAATAATTATAAAAATGAATTAATGTCTAAAAAAAATTAAATCTTGTTAAAAAATGTTTAATGATTTTTTTCATTATGAATGACAAGGCAATTTGTATAACTGTAGAATATCGACGTATCATCAAAAAATATACTTGACTGGAGGCAAGAGTTTCTTTTAAACCATATTACGAAGGTTCGTGATGAAAAATTATCATAAATAAGAGGTGGTTTGGTTACCATAGTAAATCAGTAATCGATAGCATTAAAGTTTATAACGAACAAAGTACTCACTATTAAAAAAAACCAGAAAAATTGGACAATAACTGTGCCATAAAGGTGTGTGTATATTATATTATTATGTAGGTAATTAATGCATAAAATATGAAAAAAAATCAAAAGTTCTGTAGTAAAATAAAAAAATAAAAATATAATAAAAGTTCATAAGATCGAATTATTCCGTAATTTCCATAATAAGAACGATAAAATAAATCCAGATACATTATAATATTCCTTTAATATATATCAAATTTTGCTCGATAAATGCATTTATACACATAAAAATTTATTTATAAATAAATACATTCATCTATAATCAAACTAAATATCTGACTCAGTCATCAATTTCGTTTTGAAATCACACTTCCTTTACTAGGTTTTATTTTGGTGAACGGAATGTTTTGCTGTCGTATAATTATTTATATTATTACCTGGATATATCTATATGTATAAAAAATCGGTCAGGATATAATGTCCAGGTGATAAGTATACTTACCTCATTTTGTCTATATCTAGGTAAGAATATTGAAGAAATACCGTTTAGTGGTTAAATATTACTACAGAAAATATAATGGACTATTAAAACTGCTATTTCTTAATTTGAAATAAAAGGTGAATTATTGTATCTGTAAAAAGATCCTAAAATAACTCCTGCATTACGTTAAAAAGTTTATAAAGAAATATTTATGGTTCATAGAAAATAGTAGATATAAATATAGTATGATTATTATACATGGATGCGGTACGAGTAACATTGTGGTTATTGTATTCAACTAGACCAAAATTAAAAAATAATCAAATAATCAAAATTTATCGTCCGTTTTAGTAATTTAAAATGTTATATTACATTTACGTCCTAAGTGTAAATTTATAATCTAGTAACATTTCAATATAAGAATCTATATAGTCTTCAAATAAATAAAATTATTAATTATTAATATTATATTTAATCTTTTTTTTATTTATGTTTACTTACATATTATGTATAGTGGATATTAATGAAATTTTTATTGAAATAATAGAATCTTACTTCTTTGTATCTAAGCATCATCTTTATGGATGAATAATACCACTGTTTGAATATTAGTATGTTTTAGTATGTTACAATTAAAATAATTATGAATAAATATAAGTTAACATGTTATAAGTATTATACATTTTCAAATCTGTCACTGTAGTTTTTTTTTTCATAGGAATTTTGAGTGTAAACGCGCATGAATGCATATTTTTTCAATAAAACATTACATATAAATAACATGACATATTACATCTAGTAAATTTTGTGTTCACATCTAAGAAATAGATATATTATATTTTTTTGATAATTAACTGTTTATATTTTGTCCAAATTTAAATTTGTGAAAATCTAATTTATTTAGTTATATTAACCGAAACATCTAATTTTGGATAATATATACTTTAACACTATTTGAATCATAAATTTAAAACTTTTTAAAAGCGTTTTATTATGCGTCTATAACTATAATATGAAAAGCACTCATAACAATGAATACGATTTTATTTTCTGCCATCATGACTTATCATGTTAATTATTTATGTGTAAATATACTTATGATAATTAATTATTTAGACAAAAATCATTTAGACAACTTTATAATGCAACAATTTAGTAAAATGAACTTTTTACAATAACTTTGGAAGCTTTAACGTCTTTATCGACGTTCTATTTGATATGCACTAAAAAATATACTTAAAATAAAATAACTCATCTCGCGAAAAATTGAGTTTAAAAAATAATACATCTTGTTTATTGTATTGTTTGTTATGAAAGCTTACAGAAGGTTGTTAAGTTTGCTAAAAAACACTGTAATAATGTCAAATTTAAGTGAATACTTTTAGTGCTTTTTTTTTCCAGTGTATACATGCTTTTATTGGTGTCAATAATTAAAGTCAAGGCTCTATCTTTGACGTGGTTTTGATGCTATATTCTGCGGATCTTCTCTGGCCTCGTCATCATTTTACATTGTTATGCTCATACAACACTATTCACAATAAAGCCAGAAAACAGTCTTGAGTAGTAAATAGCTAATTATAAATAATTCAATAACCATGCACGAATTACCATGGTAGTGTACTATACTATATATAAGATCTATTTTGTTCACATCTAGTGAACTTATATATTTGTCTTTTTGACAATTCAAAACATTATAACTCCCTTTATTAGTAGTATCAATGATCATTATAATATTATTGTCCGGATAGTGAACTAGGTACTTATATGTATCGTGAGCTGAACGTAGATAAATTAATAAATTATTATAGAAAACTTATTATTCACGTTGATTTATCCTAGCCGATGGGGACTAGGAGTGTTCTATCGACTTGTTCGGATAATAAATTATCATCACGCAGTTTGAAACATAAAAGGGTCTAGTCATATTTTTATCTTAATTATTGTTTTGTATCATTTTGTAAAAGCAATTATCTTCTTTTACTTCTTTTTAATTATGAGGTAAAAAATATTGTAGTTTGAGGTTTATACTAAATATTTGTGTGTTATTATATTTTGAATGATATTAAACTCTCACATGAGTTCGACCATACACACATTGGCTTTTGAAATTTATTGAGTTATTCTTTTTCTTTTGAAAAACAACATGGAAATTTTTTTATTGCTTTACAATAAAAATTAAAAATTTTCCACCCTGTTAAAAGTGCTTGTGTTAATCAAATTATATAAAATTATCAATGAATAACGTCTTGTTGTGTATTTTTTAAGTAAAAATTAACAATATTTTATGTGCACTTTATTTTATAACAACTACCCATGCATATTATATATTAAGCTCCACGAATAATTAATAGCCAAGCGTGTTATAAGCAGTGAAAATAAGACGTATAAATAAACATAATAGGAAAAATGATTCTGAATGAAAGAGGTCTGATGTATCAGTTAGTATTTATCAAAATGGTTGATGTAAATATATAAAGCCAAATTTCTTATACGATAGGTTGAAGTTTTAAAATAAGTTATTATGAGTTATCTGAAGTATATGTTTCCAATTACTACGATTAATAATTGAGGGGTAGAAATTCAAAACGTACTATTGCCAAAATACTGAATTCTCGGGAGAAGCGATTTTCTGTATCTCCTTTTCTATAACCGATATCAATTAACCGAAGCACTAAAAATGTAAAGTATAATAAGTTAGAGCGATTTTCTTTAAAAAAAATTCATTTTTTAAGTATAAACCCTATTTTTTTGTCATATAAAATGTACAATAATCCAAAATGTACCTTTTCCATTAATTTAATGGAAATAGTACGTTTTGGAAAACCTATAAAATGTACTCCAAAATGTGCTTTTTCCAAAATAAAAATATTATTAATTTATAATTTATTGTTTTTACATTTTAATGAGTTTTACGATCATTCTAAGATATGCTTAATATATGACACGTAAATACTTAATTTCAATGTCATACCATTTACATCATAATTCCATTTACATACCTACTATATAAATACCTACACTAGGAATATGTGTCTATACTCTATGATGTATACAAATTAAATAGGCAGTTTATTAAAAAAAATATATTAATTTAATACTTTTTTGACTAGGTATGAAGTGTAGGTACTGTGTAGTTACTAGGTATATATTTGAGTAGAATTTTGATTTTTGTACCTAACTATTAAACCAGGTTGACAGTGCATACAAGAAATTACAAATAATACATAGGTACTTTAAATCAACTTCATTAATGTATCTAAGTAATAATTGTTTATTGTCTTAACTTATATTTGACATGTTTAATAGATATTATAGGTTATAATATCTATAAAATTATAACTTATAAACCATAGAGTAAAGAATATCATGTTATAATAAATTAGGAATACAGTATAAATTACCTACTAATATTATAGTTATTAAAATAAATTAATGTATAATATGTACTTACGTTCATTTTCATTACGGCTTCCACCAACTTTCTGGATCTCTTTTTATTATTCATATTTTTATATTTTATAATATTATCATTATAAAACAACAAAACAATACTAGTGTGCGTCGTGCGACTAAGCGAGTAACAGAAAATAACTGAATCGTAGTGGTAGTAAATATTCGCGGGAACGGATTCATTATCAATATAAACAAACCGTTTATAAATAGACAAGCAATTCTTTAAATTATTTAATAATATATTTTTTCTATTAAAAATGACTCAAATGTGTTTAATAATCTAAGATTATATTTTTAATTTAATTTCAAACATAACGATTGTGATAATAACTAATATTATAAATTATAAATTATATTTTAGTATGTTTTGGCTTAACTATTTTATTTCCCTATACCAACACCACGGGCAATAGTAGGTTTTGACATAACATAAAAAAAGTACGTTTTGGAATAATTTACGGAAATAGTTCGTTTTGGTATAGTTAATGATTGGTGCCTATTTTTTTAACATGGGCAATAGTACGTTTTGGCGTAAAACTGGAAAAAGTACATTTTGATTATCTAAATATAATTTTCATGCATGGCAAAGGTTCGTTATGGATTAAGCAGTCATTTTTAATAGCTGATTTGACCGAGAAATAGTACGTTTTGGTCTATTCTGACAACACCAATCGATTTGTCGACGTTTTTTTTTTTTTTATAAGAATCAATATCTAACTCGTTTTTGTCAAATTTAGTAATAGTACGTTTTGGATTTCCACCCCTCAATTATAAAATAACTCATAACTAGAGCAAGAACTTTCATACACTAAAAAATTATCAAATATGCATTAAAAAATATGCCCTTAAAAATTAACTTTATTATTATTCTATATAAGTTTACTAGATTTATTTTATCAAATTGATTTGGAATCTTTTTTGAATGTTGGATCCCGTTATTCTTAATTATTATCCTGCACCTCATAAAACAAAAAAAGTATTTTAAAATAATTGTTGAATAATTCTTAAATATTATTCTCAAATATCTACTATATTATAGATACTTTATACTGTTGTTTTTATACCATGTACGTAGTATTCGTTAAATAAAAATACAAAAAAAGACATAATAAATACTGACCATTATTATTATTTCAAAATAAAATTGATCTTTATGGTTTTTAATTCTTTATAAGTTTATAACAAATTGTTGACCATGATTGATGAAAAATACTCATCAAAGCGCTTGATTTTACCAATAAACCATCAAAATATGCACTAAAATCTTAAAATATACTATTATTATCAAATATATGCCCCTTAAACCAAAAAATGTACAAATATGCAATACTATACATTAAAAACGTTGAGTATTTCATCATAAACGTTATGAAATATATTTTGTACTTAACAAGCATACAATAAAGTTAACCAAAAAAAAGTATGCAAATGCATGAAAGTCCTTGCTCTAATCATAACATATAATCCAAATAATCGATTTCATTAAATATAAGGCTTATACAATTTTTTGTAACTTTCCAGTAAAATATTTTTTAATTGGCAATAAAGAAAATTTTAAGTAAAATGTTGTGTTCATGGAACTTAAACATAAAATTTTTCAATGTCTATAAATAATCTAGTCTAATTAGATAGTCCGAGACAAAGTACTAGATGGTGCTGAGTTCAAAACTTGATCTCGGTAAATAGCGTTTTACAATTTTTAATGGTTTTTCTAAATTATTCGGAATAATGTTGAGATATTCTAATAACTACTCTCAAAGTATCAATTAAACTATTTCCTATCAAAAACCCTCCTATGATTGTGAAATTCGGAACAATTCTTCTGGTCGAAATCGTTTATACAGACAAAATAAAACCACACACATCATCATGGTAAAATCAATACATTCCTCGTTTCATCCAGAACCTGGTAAGAAAAAAAATGTACATTCTACCCAAGGTATAAATAAACCAATATTTTGGTCACCCATTGTTTTCAGTTTTGAAAATTGATAATGTATGAATTCTAAATTTATAGGATCTATTGATATGATAGATTTTAAATGTACATTGTACACGACATATTTTTTAAATAAATTGAGAAAAATGAAGTCATTTATTGATTTTGATTTAACGCAAATTGCAGTTTTTGTTTCTGTAACTTGATTGTATAGTTTTTCAAACCCAATGATTAACATTACTATCTAATTCTTTTAATTAAATAATATAACTATTGTCTATTGCTATAAAATTTCGAAAACATATATAATAGCTATTTAAATGGTCACAACTAATCAAAAACCTTTCAAGTTCTAGAATTTTAGCAAAAATAAATTAAAATGTTTAAATACTGTAAATATTATATAGTTGCGATTATCATGCAATTAAATTATATAATATACTGCTTTCATAATACTTTTTAGAATCTTAACTTATATAAAAATCCTGGATAAAAATACTTCCACACACAGAAGAACTATTTTCTTAAATTATTATACTCTGTATAATGATCCTTTTATGAGCATTTGGTTGTCTTATTATGTTGAATTAAGGATCATTTATGCAAAATTTGGTATATTGTATATTTCAAACACAAAGAGATTATTCGGTTTATTAAGTTTATTTTGATTTAGACATATTTTCAATATTAAACTTTGGTTTATTATGATAAATATACACGAATTCATAAATTAAGATATTCTGTTCGTTATTTTTTAAATCCCTACTGAATCTAATAAAAAAAGAAAATTAATGATTTTACTTAACATTATTAGTCATTCGTTTTATATTAACTATATTGTATATATATAGTTTAATATTTTATTATTATTTGCGCACAAAGTAATACCTAACTAATAATACAATTTTGTGATTTTTATTTCATTATTTGGTGGTCTTAAATTATAAAATGCACAGGTTTTCATTTAATTTAACATATGTTCACATTTTAAAATATACATCTTACTCGTTTAAGATGTTTGCAAAGTATTCATTAATTTAGAATTTTTCAAAGTATTTATACTTCAAAGTATTGATAATCGTAAATGTAAATCAATTTTTTAAAATAATCAATTCTGCATATTCAACATTTTGTTTGAAATATTTGAATATTCAATGATTTATTGCAGACAACGTCAAAAAAAAAAAAAAAACAAATAAAAAATGTTTCTATGTGTAAAATAAGTTGAAAATAATTTAAAAAAAAATTAATTTAACTAAACATTTTATTTAAATTGGTTTATTTTTAATCAATGTAACGTTATAAAGTATAATAAATACTATATTAGAAAAATATAATAATTTAAAATATGAAACAGATTATAATTATTTAATAACTTAGTTTTTATCATACTCGTATTGAATCTTCAATCAAATTATTTTTAATTTAAACTTATGAAACTTATAAGTAAATAATTACTTATCTATCAAAATAAATTACGAAGAATTTAATTATTAATTATACTGTATAAATAATGTAAAATATTTCAAAGTAGATAGTAATTTTCTTAGTTGAAATAATGATTTAATATTTGTTGATACATTAAAACTACACTTACTTTCCACATTCTAAAATACACCAAAAAGAAATTAATAATATATGTGGGTTTTTAAATAAAATTATCAAGTTAAAACTCGGATAGTAATCATTTATCCTGCTGTTATATTCATAAACTGATCATGTGAAACATAATTTTCTACCTACCGATTTCCCGAAAAGTACAGAGTCGTTAATACTCAATTATAAGCTCATATTTTATGTATATATCTACTTAGAAATTATTTTATAGGAATATAAATATGTTTACCGGACTCTTTGAGGATCAATAAGATGATAATTATAATAATAACAATAAAAAATCTCAATAAGTTAAAGGAATAACCTACTATTTTGAAAGCGCACCTATTTATAATCATTATTCGAAATTTTAATATTAATATTTATAACTATAATGTATTATTTTCATTTTTTTTAAGAGATTTTATTATGTAAAACTTTATTACCTACACTTTTGTTGCAGTTGAAAAAGTAGATGGTGAAAATGATTTGTACGTGATAAAATAGTATGAATTTTTCTTTTTTCTTATTCTTTTGAAGAAGCAAAGTACTGGGATTTTTCTCGAAATAAAATAATAGTAAAAAAATAATATCGGTCACAAAAGAAAATTAATTTTTTTGTTTTTTTCATTATTAATACTGAATCTTTTCCGTACGCTCTTAAATCACACGTTTGAACGGTCGAGATTTTTTCACAGAAGTACAGTACTTACTGAAGTTTCAAATGTTATATTTATAAAATATTTTTTATGTATCTTCGTTGTTTCAAAAAAAAATAAAAATAAAATCTTTTTTTGTTATTTTGACTATTATTTAAGAAATTCTATTTGAGGGTTAGTATAAATATCAAAATTAATTAACTACCTACATATTTGGTAGTTTTATGTAATTCTAACATAGATACCAACTGTTGTCGGAGTATGTTGTTGGTTGTTCAGCTTAAAATTTAGTTAAATATAAAAATATACTCTTGATTTGATATATGTGATGGGATAAAATAGATTTTCATTGAGCGACAAAGATGATGGAGCCCAGATTATTAAACTTATGCAGTAAGTAGATACTTCTCTATCTGTATACAATGTACTATTCTATGTGCGATGAAAATATACTATAACACTTAATATAAGACGTAAACGCACGATTTTGATACAAATATTTAATATAGAGAAATAGAGATAAAATATAAAATAACAATAATGATTGTATTCATTAAACATGCTAATAGTGAGGTACCATTAACATCCGTTGTTTGTAGGTGGAAATTCGGGCATCCAAATAGTTAGCGCAGTGTTATATTATTCTGAACATCAAAAAACAAAAAAGAACGGATGGGCCTCGCTTTGCTGTACAGTTGGGGGTGGAATGCACCTCGTTTATAGGATAGGTCATTATTACAATGGATTTGTTAAATTTGAATGCAATGATAGATATCATTGTATACGAATAACGATTTTGAACGGAGTTAATATGTTTGTCTAAAATGTATATATAATAATAATATAATATTTTATATTTAAATTGAATTATAATGCAATTTTGTAAATATTTAAATTTCAAACAGTCATAAAATTTTTTCTTTTAAGTCCGGTAGAAATTTTTTTATATATTTTTGAAAATTAGGTTATGGACAACCTAGTGTTAAAATATTGAACCTTAAGTTATATAAACAAAAAAAATTTTATGAATTTTCAACTACAAAATTACTTGCAAATTATCGCAATTTTAACATATTTTATACAAATTTGAAATTTATGGGCTTATAAAAAAAAATTTGAGTGAAGCGATCTCCGATATTTTCTAGTGAAGATAAGTTAAGCTTTTTATAAACATTGTATTAAATGTTCGAGAGTTTTCGGACAGCCAATAAAATTTTATAGATATTTAAAAAAAAAAAACTTACACAAATCGAAAATTTAAATTGTCTATAAATATGTCAAAATATGTCAAAATATATCAAAATACTTTGAAAACTTAACCATGTATAGAAAATGCCAATATAAAGATTTGGTGAAAATTTCAAGTTGTTGCGGTTTTTGGTTTTTGAGTTAGAGCATTTAAAAAAAATGTATTTTGTAAAAACGTGATTTTGCGTAAAATTTCCCGGTTTTTGTAATTTTTTTATCGTTCTTTTCGATTTTTTTAAAAAGTATTGAAAAAGTTGAATTTTTGACTAGCCCAAATACTATCTACAATCACTTTCCTTTCAGAAAAGTTGCTGTTTAAAAAAATCGAAGCATTTTTACTACCAAAAAAGGTGTTCTCAGACACAAAAAAAAAAAAAAAAATAAATAAAAATTTAAAAAAAACACACATCATTGTAAAACCAATAGATTCCATCATTCCGTTCAGAATCTAATAGCATTTCAATCAATTTTAGTGCTAGTATTGTTACATATTTTTTGAGTCTTAATCTTCTGACTTGAATTTTTCATATAATCATCTATGCACCAAACTAATCTATTCATACAAATTTCAAGAAAATTGGTTTATTAGTTTAGACTACAGGGTAGGGGATTTTTGGAAAATAACATTGACTAAATATATAAAGTTTATAATATATATGTATAAAATATAATAAATAATATACAAGTTGGTTCCTCGTGTAATATACCCCGTTGTTGCGTGCTGGTTTCTTATTTTTACATAACTGCGCCACGATCATAGCGTTGGATGTGTATCATACACCGCAATATCGAAGAAATATGAAATTAGAAGTACAAAATTTTATAATATCACTAATTTAACAAAATCCATAACACTTGAAGTAACCGACATATCTTGTGATTGTCTCAAACCATGTTATTTTAAACGTTACTATAATACAATATTACTGAATTACGTTGTCGAATTATAATTGTATTTAACTCTAAAATTCTTGTTTTATAGTCTAATATTAGTGTACACATTTTAATCTAGGTAGTTTTGGAGTAAAAAGGGCAAAACTTCTAGGTTGTATGTGATTCCATGGTTGTGCGGGACACAGACTGAAAGATATTTCTGTATTGAAATTCAAAACAATGTACATACCATTTCTCTCGAAACTCGATTCTATGTAAAAGAAGTAGTATGGATTAGTTAATATTACTAAAGTTAGTTAATATAGTAGTTACCAAAAGTATAGGATGAACTTGTATCGTTTTAACTATACAGGTGTTATAGAAAAAAAGACATCCAGGTAGTTAAGTTAATGACATTTTTTTTCTAACTATAAACTTTTCTATCACAAAATTACAAGTGCCTGATTTAATTATTAATTTAATTTATGAATTAATTTAATTATATTAATTTTAGTTCCATATATTTAAGATAATGTCTATTAAACGTAAATAATATACAAAATGATACATACATACATGTAATTTTGGACTTATAAAACAATATTTATATAATACCTATTATCAAACAGTAAAAAATCTTGAAAGTTCAGTTTAAATATAGACTATAGTTGATAATTCAAGTCATTAAAATTTTGAATGCAAAATCGGAGAGCTGTTTAGAAAATAATAAATTTTGGTATTAAAAACAATCAATAATTCAAAGTATTTAAATTCCATTTATAGTTTCAGAAATATGAAACTATTTCTATCGAATGGAAATGTAATCAATAACAGATTTCTGTCTGTCTATTTTTCCCTTTTAAATCGAAATTGTAAACTTGATTACTACGAGAAAACAATAAATGTGTCAAACATAATGGAAAAAAAAAAATAATAAAAATGAAAGGAAAATGGAATTTCCTAAGATTTAACATTAACATCCATCAAATGCGCGTGACCTTTTCATACTTTATTGAATAAAAAATTTAATATATTAATACTTTAATAAGTATATTGAATGAACAAAAATAAAATAAAATAAAAATAAAATGCAATGTATGCTAAGAGTATTTGAAGTGTTATGTATAATGACTTGTTTCAACTGTTGGTTATAATCGGGTTATAAATACATACTGAATAATTGAAAATAAATAAACTATGAAAATTATGCATATTTAAAAAAAAAAAATAATGAACAATTGCATACAGTGAATTATATTGAGAAATAAATAAATAAACGATGCTATTTTATAGGTAAGTAATCAAAGAGCGTATGGAAAATGAATGTTCATATTCATTTGTTCAATGTGAAAATGTACATTCTATGTGTCGGTTGTTACATGTACACTAATATTGCATTTGACCTCGTTACTTAAGGAGTTATTTGACATTAAAGCGATTTGTCTTCGCTTAATCAATAAATACTAAATAAACTAAACGTATTCTCTCGTCGATCCATTTCGTTTAAAAAAAAAAATAAAAATAAAAATAAAATAAAATTACTGGAGGGAAAATAATAACAATTGGACCCAAATATCTACACACGCGCGCTATTGTAAAATGTATCCACAGCTTTTGCTAACGCTACTTCGGCAGTCCATAATTATCTGCATTGTATTACAACACCAATTATTATTATCGAACAGCTCCGAAACATCGAGTTCAAAATACGTTTTTTTCTTCTTTTTTTTTTCCAGGAGCAAAGTGGCGGCTGCATTGTTGAACAAGCACTTGCAGATAAACGGAATAAGTGCTCTGGGGGCTTTGTCTACATCAGACGCCGTGAAGGACGTTGACGTGGAAACGGATCCGGACTCTGGTGCATTTCGACCTGCTGCTTCTAGTAACAAAATGAAACGTGAAAGAAAAGCGGCCCGCACCTTAGGCATCATTATGTCCGCGTTCCTGGCTTGTTGGCTACCTTTTTTTATATGGTAAATATAATCAGAAAAAAAAATGATAGAAATTCACATTGTAGTCCAATCTTAAAAATAAAAATAAAATCATGTAATTGATGTCCACAAAATGCGAGGTACCTCTGTGTCTGTTAAAACCATTAGATACATCTTTGTGTAATATTCTTTACGCTCCCAAAGAAAAATACATTATAATATTAAAAAAATAGCAGGTGTTTCTGTGGTTTTCAATATTGGCTATATTTTACACTACGGGATATAATGATGCAGGTAAAAAAAAAACGTTCTCACTCATAAATTCTGTTATATATATATATATATATAACAATTAGAAAATTTTCCCATGACATACTTCATGTGCGAGTTTTAATAGCCCGAATCAAATAAATGAAAATAGTTATTACTTGTAAGATTATTCTTCTTACTGAGTCCATTTTTTTTTCTTTTAAGCCTTTAAGGGGCTTTTAATTAGAAATTTTTAGCACCAGTGTTAGCAGAATAAATTAGCTATAAGGACACAGTATTGATAAGGGGTACCACTACATGAAGAATTATGCCCCAAACCTCCATTATAGGTTTATGAGGATATAATATCAAGTCTATATTTTCCGTTGGTGCTATAGTTACCTTTGAAATACTTATAAAATAAAATAAGTGTACATTGTTTACTACTTCTACTAAGGGAATAATAATGTTATGTGCGTTAAGTAAAAATCTTATGATTATTATTTTTAGTTGCAATTTTTTTTCTCGATTAAATATAAAGATACTTATTCATACATCTTTCAGTAAAAATAATCGAAAAATGTATGATTTTAGTTTTAGATCCTGTATCGGAAAATATTATTATTTTCCATTTCAACATATCTAGGGTGAATAGCGTATATATAAAATAAGCTATATTATAGTCTAGCTCTGTCTATTATCCAAGTCTAAGTCTTCTCTAGTTCTTTTCCACATAATCGATCATAATACTATCCACCGAGAATAGTACCTATTCGTTATTGTATCCATGTTCGTTTTGTTAGACCTAAAATATTTCTTTTTCAGTATACCGTGTCAAAAACATTATAGGTATCATTGTATTATATTATTGGAAAAGAACTAAGAATTACATTTCTTAAAGTTCAAGTCAATATACACATTTTACATGATAAATCATGTACATAAATATAATCGTAAAACTATTTAATACCCACATCAATTAAAATTTATATGAAGCTTGCATATTTTAAAGTATATGTTTTTTTTTCATTACTTAAAAACTTATTGTTCTTCACTTTTATCGTTCTCACTTATAAACCAACATTTTATAAAAAAAAATAAAACACAATTTATCTTGATATTAATGACGATTGACATTGAATAGTACATTTCACAGAAAAAATATACTATATAAAAAACATTATTTTATTTAAAGAAAAATTACCAAATTATTATGAATTATTCCTGGAAATGATTATATGTATTTTTGATGAGTTATGTCGCATTTTGAAAATGAATTTTTTATACAATTTTTATTGCTGAAATAAACATGTTATGATAAAAATAATGGTAACGTAATTTTAAAATGCATTTTTATTTTATAAGCAGTTACAATTATTAATTTAATTATTAATCAAATATTTTCCAATTGGTAATTTTAAACTATGGTTAACTAAATACAGAAGAAGTTATTACTATTATTACTATATAAAATGGTAGTCTGATGATTTAATTTTTACCAATTATAATTTATATTGGACTATCAAATAAATAAAATTTAAAATAATTAAGTAGGTAACTGATTAAAAATATAATAAACTGTAAAAATGTTTTAATTAAATACCAAAATCAAATATTTATGAAATTTCTTAAAAAAAAGTACTTATTGAAATTATTATAAATGTATTCCTTATAATTTGTCTGTTAACTATGTTCATGACAAATCTCTGAAATTAATTTATTTTATGATCAAATTTCTAAAGAATCGAACAAAACTATTTTTTAATAGTTTCCCTCGTTTACACAGAAATAAGTTTGATTTTTGAGGTACTTATATAAGTAATGGTCTTTACTATATATATATTAGCTTACAATTAATTGTAAATTCTACCATTATGCACCTAACTGTGTCAAGAATAACACATGACACACCCCGTTCGTGCTCGACTTGGAATAGTAACAAATAAAATTTCGTTTGAAAAGTCACTTTCACTGTTTACTTTTGCCGTTGAATACCTCTGCCAATGTTCAATGTTGGCTCGTCATTTCACCTGAATGAACAGCGGATCAAATAAGTTCGACATTAACCTTTATATGTTAGAGCGTAACCTCCATTACCGACAACTTGTTCTAAACCAACAATATTTTGGTAAAAGAAAGGCGAAAAAAATACCTATCGTCACTTAGAATAATAACGTAAACAAAATTATAGTACTCGATTTATTTAATTTCCACATATATATATATATATATATACAAAAGATAATAATTCAATCAATAAAACAATATTTTACATCACCATTTAAAAATACTGAGGATGTTTAACGAATCACCATATTTACATCGAAACAAAGTTGCTACTTTGATGATACTGCTATTTTGAAATTATTGATACTTACGATTAATTTTTAAAATTGATATTTCGTCACTTTTAAAATCCATTTTAATATCTCAACATATATTCACATAAAGTCTATAAAATGTGCCAAGTGGTTTATTCTATTTCAACCGTAGCTTTCTTGAACCTTTATTGATCACAAATGTACACTTTAGCCACTAGTTAAAAGTTAAACAGCTGATTAGCAGTGTACCATTTATTTTTTGTGCCCTCTAGATAACACTTGACATTAACATTAATAACCTGACCCTTGCGAAGCCGGTGTAGTTATCTATATTATTAAAGCAAGTCAACCATCCAGCAGCCTTTTCTCTTTGTTTTTAAATTTATTTATTTTGTGTGTATATATTATTATACAAGAGCACGACGATAAGATTTTCGAAACGGTTTTATCAAAAGTGACCCGGTATGGAGATTTTTTATATAAGATACTGAATGATTGAACATAAAATTATATTATTTATAAATTAGTATTATTATTTCTGCCTTACTATAAAACTACCTATAAATTATAACGTTATGAATTTAAGTAAAAAATATTGGCACAGGTCATTAATAAATACACATCTTTAATCAAATATTTGAGTACATTTCTACGTATTATTGTACTACATATGTAATTTGTTTACCTAACATAGCAGAGTTTCGACCATGAATGAAAACAGAATAAAAACAAATTCATTTTTACTAATTATTTTTCTATAGACTATCGCAATTATTATAATAACAACGCTGCACACGTACAGATGTGTACACGGATATAATTTATTGTGACAACAGAAATGATTAAACACGAAGAATGTTTCATATTCTAGAATATTATACCACCTGCAAGCTACAACGTTTTGTGTGTATGTATGTATAAATACGATGAATTATTTAAAACTTTTTTCTTTCTTTTCAATATTCTCCGTGTGGCGGTGCGTTACGTCAATGCAGACATGCGGATTAAGCGTAAATTCAGCACTTTCGAACTGCCGCGATGTATCTTGATTAACATGTAGTCTCTGGCGACTTATAATACAACAGCTAGATAGTGTTTCCAATGCTTCCATTATCGGCGTTACGCACATCACCTCGCTGGCGCTCTATTGCATTTTAAGTATAGAATAATTAATCGGGGTTGAACCGTCCGTGTTCGACGTTCGTTTAGGAACCATCCGCCGATAACAATATCGTTTGTTTATAGTCTAAACTCGCCGAAAGCGGGCGGTTCGGGAAATAATTGATTCACGTCGGATGCCCGAAAGTGCTACTAGTGGTCCGATTACAACAATCTGTTATTAACGTATATTATACGTGATCGCGCACCGTACCGTTTCCCTTTCGATAGACGCGCGTCAGGTCAGCAGTACATTACCTGTGCTAAACTTCCCCTTAACCTCTCCCAACGTAACCGGGGCTAATACGAAAGTACAATAAGTATATATTGCAACGCAGTGGTTACAACAACACTGGCGCTGCAGCGAACTTTCGGTCGTCTCCCGGTGAAATATCACCTCTTTCACGGGTAGGAAAGATTGTGTACTGGGGATATTATTACCCGAGAAGTTGCAATATATTCTTATGATTTAATTATTCATCAGTATTCCTGTAGGATATTATTTCTCCTCGAGAACAGGGAACAGCTGTCGGTAACTTATTCTTGTGGAAACGCATGATATCAAATATACTTTAAAAAAATATAGCACACTACTGCAAATTTTACCTTTCAATATTTTGTAGTGAATGGTGACATGTTTTTTTCCTAACTCATATACACATACACTTAAAAATATTTGAACGATACATTTACAAATGCATTACTGATTAGTTATTACTTATTACTATATATGTATATGTAAATATAGGTAATTTGAATATTAACATTCTGATCTATGATGAGGGGAGGGGGTTAATCGAATCGAAACAAAAAATACCATGGAGGGTCGGTAAAATATAATTTTTTTTTTTAATTCAACCGAGAGACCGGGAGAGATTTGTTTTTCACACTTCTTTCACCCGGTAGAGGTGTAAAAATACACTAAAATCATACCTATTATCTATTCGCCCACACTATTCTATATAATATCCGACGCTTCGATAAAGACGATGATAATAATATTAATAAATGTTATAAATATCTTAGCCAAATAAAAGAGAGGACAAAGTAGAATTATCATTGGTATATTTCAAGTACCCAACCTAATCTAGCTTGATCAACAATCCAACTATTCGTAAGATTCTGTAAGTAGTTAACAAAAAAAAACACAAACGGGGGAATCGTATTGCATATTGCATACGAGTCTGCAATGAAGTAGGTACCACATTTTATGTCTTTGCTGATAAATCGCCTATTTATACTAAAACCTAGTTACGGTAACCATGGTCACCTGGTATAGGTTAGGTTACCAGGGTAGGTAAAACACCTATGCACACACACATCTAGGTTACTCATCTCTCACTTTCTTCTCCACCCACAACTACTCACCCATTGAATTTGAATTATATACAGCCAAAAACATATAAATGATTCAATGTTTCCAGGTAATCAGGGCTCAGGGGTAACCATGTAATCAGGGATAATCATGTATCCAAGGGCAGTAGTGGATCTGAAGCTCGTTTAAGGAGGGGGCGAATTTGTATCATAAATTGATAGATACTATACTCTGTTCAGCGAGAGAGAACGTAATGGCCCTACGAAAATCGGTTCACCCCTCACGTACCTAGCCTTTCCAAGCCATACGTAGACCGCTCAATATGTATGCTCTCTCGCCGAACAGAGTATAACAAGGACGTAACTGAAAACACATTTCCGGGGATAGAGACTAGGGAGCTCCAAATTTGTTATAATATACTTCACATTCACATTTAGGGATAAAAGTTTTCAAAATTAGTTTCTAACAATTTTATTAAAATTAAAATTTGATAATTTGTATTGATAATCAAATAATAGTAATTGATAAGATATTCAAAAAAATACCGTTTTTGTATCATTTATTAAGCTTGAAGTTAATATATTTATGACTTATGAATTTCATATTCTATGATTAACGAATAAAATATATAATTTAAGTAAAAAAAAAAGCCCAAGGAGGGGACATCGCCACATCGTCACATCGCCCCTCCCCTCAAATCCGCCACTGTCCAGGGGTAACCAGGACGCTGTTTTTCCGTAACACTTTTGCGTTATTTGTCTTTGCTGATAAACCGCCAATTTATACCAAAACCAAGTAACGGTTACCCTGGTTACCTGGATACTCCTGGTTACCAGGGTAGGTAACACACACCTATCCAAACACACACATCTAGGTTACTCATCTCCCACTTTCTTCTCCACCGAAATACCCAATTGAATTTGAATCATATACATTATACAGCCAAAAACATGTAAATCATTCAATGTTTCCGGGTACCCATGTAACCAGGGGTAACCAGGGCGTTTCCGTAACGCTTTTCGATTCTGTGTGCCAAAGCAAAGACATATAATGTCAATAATAATGTACCAATAGTGTACCGCCGATGGTGAAGATATATTATATTATTACACGTGCGGTGATGTAAAAATGTACCTATATAACATGTGTTTAACGGCAGGTACATGATGAGTTCGCTGACGGAAGGCGCCTCGTGGATGCCCCGGTGGATCACGGTACTCGTGTTCTGGGTGGGCTACTTCAACTCGGCGCTGAACCCGCTCATCTACGCGTACTTCAACCGCGAGTTCCGCGTAGCGTTCCAGAAGACGTTGCAGAGCTGCTGGCCCAAATACCCGCCGTGGTGTTCGCCGTGCCTGCGCCGCCGGTACGAGCAGTCGCGCAACGACACGGCCACGCCGACCGCCGCGTTCGGCCAGCAGATGCACAACTACAGCAACGTGTCCGAAGTGCACTACATGAACCCAGCCACCATAGCATTGCTGCAGAACGCAAACGGCGGCGGGAGCGCATGTTACACGGAACAAAATGTATTGTAAAAACGATAATATATTACTTTAGTCTTGCGAGGGAAAACGTTGCGAAAAATTACAACTTTATATAGGTACCGACGGCCATTCAATTTTCGATTAAGTATACTATATACTATTATATATTATTATATAAATGTTTGTGTGCGTTTGAGTGCGTTTGTGCGTGCGTGCGTGTGTGTGTGTGCGTGTGTGTGTGCGTTTGTGTGTACAAATTACGCCGTCCAGGGTAAATTTAACAGTGCCAATAAGATAATACATCGTGTCCATTTTTATTGGCAGCGAACATTTTAAAATTTGAACGTGACGCCCGGATTTCTGACCACTCATCATACTTACCCCGCCTCGTGTGAGTCGGAACCCTAGACAAATATTAAGAACCCAACTGCACAATCTCAAATTTGTATACGAGCGTGCAATGTCCATCAATGAAAATATTGTCTTCCGATGTACTCGAGGGCCCAGAAACGTCAATGTTTTTTGAGCCTTGGTCCGAAACATCTCTACCAATTAAAATATTATTCCTAAATCGAATAAAATTGTTTTTTTTTCTCTTTCTCCGTGTTCACCAATTATGTATCATAATCTATTTCGTGTCCATCGTACAGTCCGAAAATAATATATGCAAGTACGATGGGTCCGGTGGAATTTAGTTTCCTGTGACGTTCAACCCTCCGATTATTTACGTCCACGTGACATCACACCTTCAGATCCCTCGACAGTTATGTAAGTTAAACGTACGCGACAGTGTGATAGTGACACATTCGAAACAACATTATATAGCCATATAAGTACTACATTATACTTCAAATACATACCTATAACCAAACAGCTAACACATCACCCCTAATCAGGTTACATCGAATTTCCATAGCGATGGTTTTACCAATGACCTATAATTACTAATTAAGTAATGGTTTTTATACAAGACACAATGATTAGCCTTCAACAAATGTTCAACGTAATCGCATTATAGTAGAAAGGATGAAATATAATTCACAATATTGATTATTATTTTTAATATTTGTGTATTTATTTACTTGCCAAACGTGTAGTAATCGATTATTTAGCTCACTTATGTAGGTACCGAAAAAAAAAACACGAAAATCCGAACTTCCCGATTCTCTTATATATATATATATATATATATATATATATATATATGTGCTAAGGGCAATATGAAATACTGGGCAATTTGTACTTCGTTTATATCATTTACATTATATTTTAAAATACTTATATATATAATACAAATTAATATAATTAATTATCATTATTATAAAATATCTACTCGGAATATAATAAATATAAAATAACTGATAATACATTAATTCAATATCGAAAATTGGATAAATAATAATTATTTATTCCTGGTTGAAATTGTCCGGACTAAGTACACTATAAAATGTGACAGTTATTCGATTATTAAAATAGATTCAAACAAAACAAGTTTATAATGATAAACGCTTAATAATATCTTCAATAAAACCTTTATGAATAGCAATCATCATATTGTATCAAAATATAAATTATTTTTCACCATACCCAGCATTTTTTTAAAATACCTGATATCAAGTTTTTTATATATTTTTCTTATAAGGTTGAATAAATTGTTTGATATTCTACTTACCAAGAGTACAGAAATTAAAATAATTTATTAGAACACGCAGTTTGATGTTAATATAATTTGTGATCAGTCAAGTTCATATATACATTTTATTGAAATAATGAAATCTCACATATTTTATACTATTGCCGTAGTATATAAAATATTTGAACTGTATTAAATTAAAATATACACGTGCGTTAGTGCGTGTATATATGTATTAAGTACGTATTTGTACTTTATTATGCATTTGGTAGAAAATTTTTATGAAACTTTCATAATCCCATTTGACGTGTAGGGAAAAACTGAGTTTCAAAAACTCAAATATTATCAAAATTAATTTATTAAAATTCTATATAATATTTCAAAGGGCCTGATATTTTATTCAAGTTAACGAGTTTAACCTATAGAAAATTTCAAGTTCTAGATTTAGAGTTATCTCAACTTAACTTTATATACAATTAAATTTGCACATGATTTCATCATAGTATGCTATGGAATATGATTAATATTTTTTTTAAACATATATGGACTTGATTATAATTTCTAATAATTAGAATTATTGATTTATACTAAAATTCTTCTGTATGGAAAAATGCAAAACCAATAAATTTCGATTCTTTAAAAGCTGTTCGACTAGTTCAATACATTTTCATATTTTAAATGCATATTGATAAAGCTCAAGAACGTATTTATGCTATATTTTTAACCTAGTTCTGGAAAAGATGGTCAGAGATATGAATATATCAGAAAGTATAACCTTAGGACTATCAAAGATAGGCCTGCTAGCATATGCCGACCATATTGCCATCATAGGAGACAATATTGAAATAGTTAAAATACATTGTAAGAAGTATGCTGCGAGTAAAGTCGACCTCAGAATAAATGATAGTAAAACAGAATATATGAAACTCAACAGAAGAGACAGGACGTATCGGCACGGAGAAAGTATGAATGTAGATGGACATATATTTCACAGGGTTCCACAATTTAAATATACTTAGGTGTCCTCTTAACTCAGGACAGTGAGTTAAAAGTAGAGATTTCAAAAAGGATACAACTGGCCAACAACTGTTATTTTGGTTTGAGAACCCTGCTAAAATCTAGATCAATATCTCTAAATTTAAAAATAAAAATATATATGACATTAACACGTCCTGTCATCCTATATGGATCAGAAACATGGGCTTCAAGAAAGATAGAGGAAATAATATTGGACACCTTTGAAAGAAAAGTCTTAAGACGAATCTATGGACCTTGTCTGGACACAGGAACCAAAGAATGGAGGATTCGAACCAATGAGAAAGTATATAACTTGTTCCAAACTTCCAAAGACCAAATATTTCAAGGGAAGTCGCAAAAAGAAGACTGATATGGGTAGGTCACGCTTGAAGGAAAAAATTCGCTATGGTAAACACAGTAATTAAAGAGGATCCGAAAGGAAAAAGACCACTAGGCAGATCACGCCTCAGATGGGAAGACTGTGTGAAGAGAGAAGTAAAAGAAGTAGACCCAAAATCAAACTGGAGAGAAATAGCATAATCATCATAATATTTTATTTTTAAAATTTAATTAAATACCTTGTACAATTGTTCAAGTACAAAATTAATTATTAATAAAGTAATAAAAAATAGTTTTTTGATTTTATAATACAATTTGGTTTTTATTACTGCATTGACTGAGTAAACGTTTATGTAACATTGGACTGCAGTCAAGTAATTGAGTACAACTCCATACTTTTTCCATATCAAAGTGGTTGATATATTGGTTGTACAAATACAATTTATGTTAATCATTATACATTTTTAAGGTAGATAATGTATTGTAGTAATTATAATATTTTGTGCATGTTATATAATGTTTACAATATTCGAGTTACGCGAAACCATGTGTGTACAGTGTAGTTACCTCATATTTTTTGACATTACCTATACTTAACTAATTTCATATTAACCAAAAAAAAAAAAAAAAATGAAAAATATGTTAAATCACAAAATGACTTTTGTCAAAAGATTGGAGTTACAGACTAAATACAAATATATTATACATATTTATAAATACATACCTACATATAACTATATAAATAACTACAAATATATAAATTAAGTCTAATAGAATACAAGCAATGATTGTGCGATTTTATCATAGTTGATACAATATTACAAAATACTGTCTTAATTAGAATACCGTCTACGTTAGTTAAGATTCTATTATTTATTTGTATGATTGAATCATGTATATAATTTTTAATTGTTTTTATTGCAACCGTCCTGTAGCAATATTAGTTATTATTGTTAAATTTTACATACCTTTAATAGTTCCTTTAAATTTTATTGATTTTAATTATAATTTTTTATTTGTAAATACATTTCCAATTGTTTTTTGCCATGTACAAACAATGAGTACACAATCAGTACATTTTAATGTTATACTATATTATATGTTAAATCAATTGGACCAAATCATGTAAGAAAAAATTGTAATAAGGTTTTAATAGAACTTAAAATTATTAATTTATCCATAAAAGTTGAAAATTTGAAATGATTATGATCTAAATTGCATCAATTATTTCAAAATAATGTATAAATTATCATAAATATAGTAATTTTAAAATATAAGGGTAAAATTGATTTGTCTGTATATATATTTATATCTAATCAGTGAACAGTTCAATATTTTAAATATATTATCTACACATACCTAGTACTCCCCATTTTGTTCATACTACAGAATATCATACTTGGTTGTTATAGTAAGATCTAGGTAGTTATAATATAATGTATATAAGATATACATTTAACTATATGTAATTTACTTAAGGAATAATAAATATTATTTTAGGTACCCATGGTAGATATATAAATACATACAATTCAAGTTGTTCAACATACGTATTATGCTAATAAGATATAATATAATATTTATGTGTTTGTTATTTGTGTCATGTTACCCATTAACGGTTGTTATTTAATTAAATAAATAATAAAAAAAATATGTGTATAATTATTATAATTAATAATACGAGTTTTGTAGATTTTAAAGTCAAATAATTTTATAGTGAAAATTTATAATTTATTTGTCTCAAATTAAAACAAACACTATGAAGTCATCAAGGATATAGAAATACTAGCTCAACTGCTACCAAATAAAAATGTGGTTGAATTCAACCATATGTTCTGCATTGATGACGGCCTCTACTTAACATGCTTAACATTCTCTGTTAATTGCCTAACAAACCTAATATTAATATAGTAATATATTGAAACAATAAAAAAAAAAAAATGAACAACATCAACTACATTACAAAATTAATGATAATAACTATGTCAACCATAAAAAAATAAAACATGAACTTACCAAAAGAAATATATTTTGTTCATATATCTAAGTTATGTATGCATCACAAAGAGATAATCAACTTTCATTTAAATTCATAAAAATGTACTATATACGGATTTATTTATACTTTTACAACTGTAAAATATTAAAACCAACAGAAATAGAATAACAATTTCTAATTTTAAATGCTAAAATATAATATTCTATTTTGTATTCTAGTTATTGTTATATACTTGTTAGTAATTTTTCATTCTCACTTCAAAACATAGGAAGTACACATAAGATATAATATATATCGTCTGGATATATTACAAACTATGAGAATAAGTTTAACTAAATCTGTTGTGCCAAGGATTGACAAAATAATTTCTAACCAACACCAAAAAAAGGAGTTCTTAAATTTAAAAAATACACATGTATAATGTAGTATACCTTTTTTGTAAAATGTATAAGTATTAAGTGCACAAATACATTATTGATAAATAATCATTTTTTATGATTAAATAATATATAATATAAATGTAATATGTGTATTTGGAACAATAAAAAGTTTTAAGTCATCATTTAAGACAAAAATTTAATCTGAGTACATACTACTATTTAATAATTCTATATTTATCAATACAAATTGAAAATATCAGTAATGAACATGTACATACAACAATAAACAGTTTATAAATAATACATAACATTAACCATTATTTTAACATATAATATATTAAGGTAATAAGAACACAACACACTTATAACAAGGAGATAATATTTTTACAAAAGAAAAAATATTAATTATTGAGAAAACATTAAAATTTTAAGAATTAAACCTATTGGATGTCACTCTTAGAAGTGGTAATTATTTTTCCTCCAGTTTCACACGGTATACTAGGTATTTGCCATCCTTGTATAGATATTTCCTAGAAAAATAGATTGAATATAGTTATGATTAGATATTATTTAATGAGTATGAGTACTCATTAATACTTTTGTTATTTTATTCCATTTTCTCTCTATATATTATGTAATCCAATCTATGTATATAATTTATAAAATCAAAAAAAAGCTTTCTTAGGCTCTGAAACGACTGAGCTGATTGTCATGGATTTCTTTTTAAACTAAAGACAAAATCACGGAGCAAGTTTTATGCATAAATTTAATTAAAATTAATAATTAATTAGTTATTAATTATTATAAAAAAAAAAAAAACATCTTTTTATTTATATTCACAACAGAGAATTTAACCTATGCAATCTGCAATCTTTAACCTTATCTAACATAAAGATAAGCAGGGTAATTCAGCTAGTATTATGAACATTTTTAACTGTAATTACTCAAATAGGGAAAAATATGCAAATATGCTGGATAAAACTATGTCATTTTCAATTGCAGTATTATTTATACAGTATAGTGTTACAAGGGAGAATAATTCTTTTTTGAATAGCACCTTCAGATTTTGAATTCATACTTGGATTACATTTTTTGATTTAGAAAAAATTTGACTTAAAAAGTTTTGTTTTATTTTGGAAATTGACAAATTGAAGGCGAGTTTTAATTTACGAAATTTTATTAATCATATTTTTCAACAGTAAATTTAACAAATTTTAATGACATTTTGAATTATTTTAAAAACAAAAATAAAGTATGCTATTACTTGTACATTTAAATATTTTCACCAAGTTATTAACTCAAGTTAAGTTAACTAAACAAATCTAAATTCATTCATACATATCACCTATTATGCTAAATTTTGATTTTAAAACAATTAAATTATTCCATTATAGTCTAAAAGTAATATTAATAACTTGTAGTTAATTATTATTTATCATCTACCAAATAATTGATATGAATTGAAGAATAAAGTAAATACTGTATGAGCGCAGCTAATTCAAAAACGAATGCTTTAGCCACATGAAAGAAGTAATCTAAAGCATAAATTCTAAACATTAGTAACAATTTTGAGCAATTTTTATGATCAATTGTTAAACTATTACAAAATTCAATAGTTAAATAAAATTAAAATGTAGAATCATAATTAATAAGATTAGATTAGTTTTGATGTAATTAGTTAAATAACCAAAACTGTACCATTTGTCCATGTACAATAAATTTGAGTTAATAATGTATTTTCACAGTGTTGTGTTATAGTGGAGGGAGGGGAGTTTTTGGGAGAAAATTTAGGGAGATTTTGATAATTTAAAATAAACTAAACTTATTTCCTATTTCCTAATATTGATATATTATTAAACAATTTTAATTGTTACCATTAATGAAAAATTTCAAGCAAATTTTTAATAAAATATTAATTTAAAATTTGTCATTCAATAAATTTGAATAACTTGATAGTAATAATTCTGATTAAAATTGGTAAGTTACTAATAATATTAATATACTATTAATGTCATAACTATTGAGAAAAAAAAGGGTAAATGGGTAAATCAATGATTAATTAATATGAATAGTTATGTGGGAAATTACTACATTGATACTGAAATACTATTAATTAAGATTTTAAATTTGACTTTATGGTTATCAATACTACCGCTATAATACACTGACTATTTTAATTATTGTCATAATATTACTGACGGTACATTTTTAAATAATCTTTAACTATACCTGTATTTCATTTAAATGTGATTGTTGATGTATTGTGTGTTCTTGACTACTTCCAGCAATTGTATTTTTGTCTTGTGGCATACTTAAACATGCATCTAATGAATGCAATGAAACTGTTTCTGCAGAATGAATGTCCCAAGAATCAACATCTGTGCAGGTAGAACTAGTACGAGTTCTGTCAGCTGGTTGTATAATCTACAAATTATTTCACATGTATTAAATCGTAGAGTCTCGAAAATTCT
>JAIPRK010000355.1:0-103221 GCA_025469195.1 Chaitophorus viminalis | reverse complement strand
GTTTCTGCAGAATGAATGTCCCAAGAATCAACATCTGTGCAGGTAGAACTAGTACGAGTTCTGTCAGCTGGTTGTATAATCTACAAATTATTTCACATGTATTAAATCGTAGAGTCTCGAAAATTCTCAATGTAGTTTGCAGGCACCGCCGGTATACGGCCATGAACACAGTATCATGTAAGTTTTCTAGGAAAACCGGTTTGAGGGCGGCAGATCCGAGAAATTTCTAGAACTCTTATGCTACTGTATGCTAACGATATAAAAGATTAGCATGAGCCAAACTCTTGGCAATTCAATCAGTCTTTCTATATGTCACAGTTGTGCGTTTGATTATTAAATTTTTGCGTGATCACCGGGATCACTTATTTATAATAATTAATATGCATATGTTGCATTTTGCCAGCAACGGGCTGATCATTTTTATTGTTAATTCTATTTTGCATTAAAATATACAGTCCACTTATTTAATTATATTTAAATTGTGTTCATTTAGTATTTTATTCGGATATTCCTGACTAGTGTCTGTGGTTCTAAACACCCGCAATCATAAAAACATGTATATAGTCACCAATACTATATAATATAATATGTTTATTATATATTATATGCATGTATTCTAAAATAATCTACAAATTAATATATCTCAATTTGATAATAGTAATTAATAATAATAATAAATTATAAAACAAAAAATAATACTTGAGGTGTCATAGTCCATGGGGATAAGTTTGAACATAAAGGATCAAAATCATCAATACTAACTGCAATTTTTGTATCTGTTTGATCAGAATCATCATTAATAGTGTACACTTCTTTTAATACAGAAAATTGTCCCATAAAATCATCCTACAAACAATTTATAAAAAAAAAAAAACATTTATATTAATTAAAAATAATAGGTACAATAAAATGCTAATTGAAAAACTAGAAAATAATTTTATATTAGATATAAATAGTAATTTCTTAAGAAATTGTTACTTAAAGTCAAGAATGATAGTTGCATTATTACATTTCTATAAATATTTATATAAACTTGTATAAATACATTATTTAATAACAATCATATATTTAAATTTATTAATTCTTTAATTTGTTCAATGATCTGTTAATATAAACAGTACGAAAAAATACTTTGTGAGAAATTGAATGAAAAAGTAATTTTTCTACCATAAGTAATAAAAATGAATTAACTGCTAAATACCTTAAAATTAGACATTTCTTTTTTTAACTTCAATGCATCTTCAACAATCATTATATTTCTTCTTTTTAAATCTGCTAATAAAGCTAACTGTTCAAACATTTGATGCATTCCCTAGATTAAATATTTCATATATTAGTTTTAAACTGATTATAGTTATAATTTCAAAACATTAAATGTTTTTATTAACCTCGCAGATTATTAATGCAGAATCCCATGTATCAGATACTAATTTTCCATTCATGTACTGTTCAAATTCTTCAGTGTTCATACTCAGAAGCTCAGCATTAATCTTTTCAATAAATGATACAGCACAGCACTATAAATATATATATAAATAATATAAATAAATATAAATAATAATATATATAAAATTCACAATTAATAAATTATTGTACTTCATCGCAGGGAAATTTCCGTATAAATTACTCATAGGTACCTAAAAACCATTATTAGAGAAAAGTAGGGTACTTTGGATGAAATATTTATAAATGTTTGTAACAGAGATTATAGCAGGTGAGGATAGTTTTCAAACAGAAATCGCACTGTATTGACGATCTAAATTATTAAAATAATAATATAATAAATAAGACATACAGAAATTAATACTTAAAATACTATCTTTGTATTAAAATGAATGGTATCAAATTACCAGATTAGTAAAATAGTAGCCAGCTTCTCCGGACATCAGTCTTGAAGCGTTACAAAATCTTGTCACATAATGCAAATTAGACTTAAGTCTAACTGGATTCGCTTTAAGAACAACAAATATGAGAACAGGTAAGAAATCATCAGCTGATGCAGGTCCTTTTACAGCATTATTTCCACCTTGCAGAACTCCAAATATATGTCGACAGCATCGAACAACGCAAGCTAGTTTATCTTGTGGTGCTGTTGCAGAGTCCATATCCAGTAACTCTAAAATCGCTTTATATACCAATTCAATAATCTGTGCATTTGTTTTGTCAATATCACAATCAAGATGTTTAGCATTCACCCAGTTCAGTTGACGAATCCTAAAGTAGTATAACTTTAATTGGAATAATTGGAGATATTTGTAATATATGTATAAGAAAGTACAAAAAATAAATTATTTGGTTATAGTTTGAATAAAATAATTAAGATTTGAGTTTTATAAGGACAAATAAAATTATAATATAACTTGAACAATTTAAATTTAAATTACCATGAGTCTATTTTAAACTTAAAATAAATTAATTTTTTACATAAAAAAATTTCTTGTTACTAAATATAATTTAACAAGACAATAGCTTACCGTTTTTGAATACATAAATCTTCCTCTTCATCAGCTAGAGTCATGCAAAATAAATATTTGTACAGCTTAATCATTGAGTATTTTTCAGCATAATCCAAAATTTGTTCTTTTTTATCATGGCTTAACTCTGAAATTAAAATAATTTGTATAATAGTAAATTGTACACTTCATATTTTGAAAAGTAATATAACTAATGAATGATACAAGGAATAAAAATAAAAATTTGAAAAACTGCTAAAAGATCTCATTTGCAAATTTAAAACATACTAAAGAGCTTTTGATATGTACTATAGAAAATAGATAAATACGATGTATCTAGTGGAATACAATTTTAGGGTCTTTTTTTTTTTTTATCATATAATATTGAACACATAATTTTATAAAATTTATGAATGAAATGGTTGTACATTGAAATCTGA
Organism: Chaitophorus viminalis; assembly: GCA_025469195.1. NCBI lineage: Eukaryota > Metazoa > Arthropoda > Insecta > Hemiptera > Aphididae > Chaitophorus > Chaitophorus viminalis. The sequence goes on along the minus strand of JAIPRK010000355.1, from coordinate 100,328 downwards.
GATTATAATTTTTTATGATACAATTGTTGAAACGTTAATGAATAAAAATCATTTAACTAGGTAATATTATATAATTAATTAAGTTATACGGAAAATGTGTCCGTTATCCCATAAATAAAAAAAATATGAATTTATGAAATTACCATCATAGGAATAGTTATTATTTAGCATATCCAGAATATTTTGATAAAAATGTTGAGTAAGTTCTGACTGCATATCCACTGGGCTATGTAAATGTGACATCATCATTTGACAAAAATTGCGAATTTGCTTTTTTAAATCAGATCGCAATGATTTTGGTTCAGATAAAAGAGTCAAATATTCTACATCAACTTGATCCAGTTTCTTTGCAATAATAGGATCATAGTCTTTCTTACTTTTTTCAAAAATTTCATCTGAAAATAAAACGAGATACCTATTATAATTTGTTATATTTAAATATTATCTATATTTTTATGTATATTTCTATATAAAATACAAATTTATAAATAATTAACGTTTGAAGAATTGGATTTAATGTAATTATAAAAAATGGTACTAGCTTATCATCGTTCTACTATGTGAAAACTTTATTACCACTCAGGTATGTTCCGCATAATTTCGAGATGGATTTCAATGACCGAATGCAAGTATAATATCTACATTGACTGGTTATAAGTTAATACTCAATAATGGGTACTAATATAATATATTATTTATATTATTATATTATAATAATATATATAAAAATATTATTATGATATTTAAAAAATAGAAAATAGTAAGGCATTTAAACAGATCTAAGATACATAGGTCATGGTTGTTGTGGTTATAGGAATTATAACATTTTGAGTTTGATGTATATGTTTGAGATTATTGGCTTTTAAAATAAATATGTGATAAAAATTTACAAAACCTCATATTATATCTAGGTAATGTACATTTTTATTTTTTCTGAGCGTTATAGAGTTATCAGATATATTTGTTATTGTGGTTGGCTGGCATATAAAAACCTTAACGACAGGTCAATAAAGTTTTCACACACTCAGGAGGAGCAATAACAACCTAGTACCTAAAAAATATTTAAAAAAAAATTAACTAGAAATGTAGACAATATGTACTAAATTTTTTTACAAACCTTTAGATTTTATAGTGTTGAACATTTTTAAGTAGGATAATTTCGATTTTTTTTCAATTAAACTATTTTTTTTTAAATCTGGTTTTGCATTAGTTCTGTTTATTTGTACTTTTCTGTAAAAATTATGAGATTAAAATATTAGGTAAATTAGTAACTCCTTGAATTCGGCCAGTTTTATACATCAGCAAATTAATGATAGTAACTGCATAACTTATTTCAGTGTAAAACATCCTGTATATTTATAGTTATTTGAAGTTATTGAACAGATGTATTATGATATTATAAGAAGAAGATTATTAATTAGTATTATAACTATAAACATTTTTTTTTTTAATTATATTAATTTTTTAGTTTTTAAAATTATTTTCTTCGAAACTATATATCTAACTTTTATTTGAATCAACAGCAACTAAGTTCAACAACATACAACATGATAACATATAATATTTATGATTCCAAATTAATGACAACTTACTTAGGCGAAGTATTTATTCTTATTTGTTTTTGTATATCTTTATAACATTTTGAGCAAAAGCCATCCCATTGTGGATTACCGTAATAATCACATCCATTTGCTTTTTTGCATTTCAATTCTGCTTCTCCAATGCGAAAGCTACCTTTCTTGAACGATATCATTTTGATGTCAAACACGAACCTATAAATAAATATTATAACAGTTCTCTTTATTATAAATAGAAATATATCATAACAAAGTAAATCATTGAATTAATCTAAAGCGCTTTTAATTTTGTCATTTGAACCTAAGTTAACCTTAGGTTAAAAGTATACTTTTCAAGAAGTTATAATTAAAACTATAAAGGAAATTTAAAATTAGCAATGCATAACGTTTTAGTAAAGAGAAAAAATTGATAAATAGTTGAACTATATTTGAATTCAAATTGTTTTAAACATATAAGAATAGTTAATGCATGATTTTTTGGATATATTAAAATATTTTTGCATAGGATATTGATGTATTCAATAATTTAAGCAAAATAATAGATGACATACCTAATGGCTAGTATGGAAAATGGGATATTATATTATTTTCTAAATTTTCTTAAAACAATTGATGTAATCTGAAGATTGATTAATATAATAACACATTTAATACAAACCAGCTGTTCCGATGAGAAAGCTATTGACAGGTAACCACGCTTCTGCAATAATAAATTAACAAAATTAATTCAATGCGAATTATGAATAATACAATTAATTCGAAGTATTCATCAGTTATAATTTAAGAATAGTCAGACGTGTTTATGAGATTGACCAAAAGCCAAATAATACGTAAACATAATACAAATGGTTATTGCTTATCAAATGTAATGATAACAAATGATAACATAAGACCATTATCTGTGCCATTATGATCACGGTTATCTACCGTAGATAACTGTGATAGTGATATTTTGAGACATTTATTTTCATATATTATGTCATATTATAAAATTCATAAGTTCTATAATTCATAAGATATTATCACGATTGTGGATATATTATTAACGTATTATATATTTACCTAATAACAAATAAAATCATTTTTATATGTTTAATTAATTATTTTTCAAGCAAAAAAAAGGTCTGAAAAATTTCTGACTCACGAGGCGAATAAAATAAAACCAAGCCTTTTTATTTGACACGCAGTCATCATTTTATCAAAAGGATCGCCATCCCTATATATTGCCTAGTATATGCCATAATACCCGTAATATATTATACCTATGTAATTATTTAAATACGTATCTGAAAATACTACGGAATACATTTAAAATAATTTCATTTAGAACCTATAATATCGGAATCCTTATTTTGTATTTTTAAAAAAACCAGAATCGTAAAAACATAAAGGTTAAGTAAAAAATCCAAAGTATTTTTATATTCTTATAAGCTGAGCAACATTTTGTTAATTTTTTTAAACGACGATTGTGATTATTTGTGAGTCGATAATAAAGTATTTAAGTTCATTTTCATATTACATGCATTTGAGATCAATAATACCATCCATTACAGGTTGCAGGGGTATAGAATTATAGACTATAGATCAGTAGTTCCCAATCTCTTCTGTTCTACGCCCTCTTGGTTGATTTTCAAAAATCTATCCTATAATTTGAAAAAATCGATCACCTTTTTTTGTGTACTTTCAAAATTAACTATACAATATTCGAAATGACTACTTCTTTATTTATAATAGTAATTATAAAATATAAATAATAGTAAATAAAAAAAGAACGGGTGGGCCTCGCTTTGCTGTACAGTTGGGGGTGGAGTGTACCTCGTTTATAGGATAGGTCATTATTACAATGGATTTGTTAAATTTGAATGCAATGATAGATATCATTGTATACGAATAACGATTCTGAACGAAGTTAATATTGTCTAAAATGTTTATTTAATAATATTCTATTATATATTTAAATTGAATTTTAATGCAATTTCCTAAAAATTTAAATTTAAAACAGTCATAAAATTTTTTCTTTTCAGTCTGGTAGAATTTTTTTTATATATTTTTGAAGGTAAGTTTATGGGCAATCTAGTGTTAAAATTTTGAATCTTAAGTATAAACAGAAAAAATTTTATGAATTTTCAACTACAAAATAACTTGCAAATGATCGCAATTTTAACATATTTTATACAAATATGAAATTTATGGGCTTATAAAAAAAAATTTGAGAGAAACCATCTCCGTTATTTTTTAGCTACAATAAGTATAACTTATATTTAATCCTTTAATACATTTTCAAGCGTTTTCGGACAGCCAAAAAAATATTATAGATATTTTAAAAAAAAAAACTTATAAAAATAGAAAATTTAAATTGTCTATAAATAAGTCAAAATATGTCAAAATACTTTGAAAACTTAACCATGTATAGAGAACACCAATATAAAGATTTGGTGAAAATTTCAAGTTGTTGCGGTTTTTCGTTTTTGAGTTAAAGCATTTTAAAAAAACCGAGATGATTTGTCAGTCTCGAATTTTATATACTATATTATATTTTACATGTAATTTTATGTCAATATTCGCTGTTCCAACGCTTATAAAAAAAAATTGTGCCAATGTATTTTGATGATTTTTGAATGACAATAAAAATTACTTGTGTGGAATATTCTATTAAATTTTCAAATATTTTGTATTAGTCATTTTTTTTTTTATCACCGATTATAAAAAAAAAATGTAAAAAAATCGAATTTTTTAAATACCTATAAGTAGCTTAAAAATCAATATAATATTTTGAAAAAATATGACATAAAGGAAATGCTTATGTTAACAACTGGTGAAAATTTCAAGTTTCTGCGACATATACTTTTTGAATTATAACAAATATTTAAAATCGTTTGACCATAAACCGCTATTTTATGCAATTTCGTAAAAATTTAAATTTCAAACGGTCATAAAATTTTTTCCTTTAGGTTCAATAGAAATTTTTTTATATATTTTTGAAGATTAACTTATTAACAAACTAGTGTCAGAATTTTTAACCTTAAGTATAAACAAAAAAAATGTTATGACTTTTTATCTACAAAATAACTTGCAAATTATAGTGATTTTAACACATTTTATACAAATTTGAGCTTTATGAGCTTATAAAAAAAATTTGAGTGAAACGATCACCGTTATTTTCTAGTGGAAATAAGTTAAGCTTAATATAAACCTCGTATTAAATTTTCAAGAGTTTTTGGCCAGCCAATTAAATTTTATAGGTGTTTAAAAAAAAAAAAATTATGAAAATCAAAAATTTAAATTGTCTATAAATAAGTCAAAATATGTCAAAATACTTTGAAAACTTAACCATGTATAGAAAACGCCAATATAAAGATTTGGTGAAAATTTCAAGTTGTGGTTTTAGGTTTTTGAGTTAGAGCATTTTAAAAAAAATGTATTTTGTAAAAACGTGATTTTGCGTAAAATTTCCCGTTTTTTCGTAATTTTTTTAACGTTTTTTCAATTTTTGCAAAAAGTATTTAAAAAGTTGGATTTTTGACTTGCCCAAGTACCATCTACATTCACTTTTCTTTCAGAAAAGTTGCTGTATAAGAAAATCGAAGTATTTTTACTGCAAAAAAAGTTGTCGTCAGACAAAAAAAAAAAAAAACACACATCATTGTAAAATTAATAGATTCCATCACTCCGTTCAGAATTTAAAATATATAATGAAATTAATAATTAATGTAAATGCTGACAACACTTTTCATTGGACAGTTTTTTTATGTTCTGCTCAATATTAGATAGAGAACACCTTAAGTAAGATGCAACATCTAAACGACTTTGATGTTTGTTTTTTATAACTGCCATGCTAGAGAACCCAGATTTACATAAATAAGCAGATGGAAATTATACAAGGAATTTTAAAGCTTCATTTGAAATTTCAGGATAAATGATGAGTTGTTATTTTACCCAAAACTCTTCCAAAGAGCTACTAACCTACTGTTAAAATCAATTTTCGTGCGTGAACCGTTCTTCTGCTCGATTGCCTGTTCTTGAATTATATCTGGCAGTGTCTACGTTAGTACTTAATGGACAACTTGTTAACAAATATTGCCAACTTTCATTCGAAACATTTTGAAAATATCTAGTGAATTCATCAGTCAAACTATCGAGATGTTTAATCAGTGTAGGTATCTTTCAATCCAGCAAGACAAATTGTTTCTTCTTCATCTGAGAGAAAAGTTCGTTCAGTCGACGGAAAGACGAAAAATTAGGAATTTCTTTGTTTACTCAGCGTTTCCATAGTTGTATCTTTTTTAGAAATGAGTAGATAGAAAGTTAGGCGATTATGACGTTCCTATTCTTCCCTTGTAATTTGAGATTTAAGTTATTAATAGTTTCAAAAAAATCTGCTAGGTACGCGAAGTAGAATGTGAAATGTTCATCAGTAAAATCGTAGTAAAAATCCAAAAAGTGAGATGACCGATTTCAAGAAAACTTCATAGCCAATTCGAATCTGTTTTCGGATTTCTTATCGCATTGGTAGTTTTATCGGTATGATGGATAAAAAGTACATGCTTTTTACCAAAAAACTATCGCCGTTCGTGAGTGGTGGCTTGCGCGATTACAAAACGGTATGGATGTGGGTGAGCAGGCTACCCACCCTCCCCGTTAGAAACCGAACCGGGCACGATTACAATGCATCGTTATCGGTAATCGTGTGGCTTTTCATAGAAGATTACACGTACAGTGACGTACGGTACACCAGAGCCCAATTATAACTTATAATATCTACTATAATACTTATCATGAAAATAAATTAGTAATGTTACAGATTTTTTTCTATATTTATTTATTTTTTATTTTTTTAGATTCTGAACGGAGTGATGGAATCTATTGGTTTTACAATGATGTGTGTTTTTTTTTATTTATTTTTTTTTTTTTTTGTGTGTGTCTGTCATCACATTTTGGGGCAGTAAAAATGCTTCGATTTTTTTAAACAGCAACTTTTCTGAAAGGAAAGTGATTGTAGATGGTATTTGGGCAAGTCAAAAATTCAACTTTTTCAATAATTTTTAAAAAAATCGAAAAAAACGATAAAAAATTACAAAAAACGGGAAATTTTACGCAAAATCACGTTTTTACAAAATAAATTTTTTTTTAAATGCTCTAACTCAAAAACGAAAAACCGTAAAAACTTGAAATTTTTACCAAAATGTATTCTGGTGTTCTCTATATATGGTTAAGTTTTCAAAGTATTTTGACATATTTTGACTTATTTATAGACAATTTAAATTTTTGTTTTTTGTAAACATTTTTTTTTTTTTTAACATCTACAAAATTTAATTGGCCGATCGAAAACTCTTGAAAATTTAATTCAAGGTATATAATAAGTTAAACTAATCGTAGCTAAGAAATATCGGAGATCGTTTCACTCAAATTTTTTTTATAAGCCCATAAAGTTCAAATTTGTATAAAATATGTTAAAATCGCGATAATTTGCAAGTTATTTTGTAGTTGAAAATTCATAAAATTTTTTCTGTTTATACTTAAGGTTCAAAATTTTAACACTAGGTTGTCCATAAGGTAATCTTCAAAAATATATAATAAAATTTCTACCGGACTTAAAAGAAAAAAATGTATGAGTGTTTGAAATTTAAATTTTTACGAAATTCAATTATAATTTAATTTAAATATAAAATACTATATTATTAAATAAACATTTTAGACAAACATATTAACTCCGTTCAGAATCGTTATTCGTATACAAAGATATCTATCATTGCATTCAATTTAACAAATCCATTGTAATAATGACCTATCCTATAAACGAGGTGCAATCCACCCCCAACTGTACAGCAAAGCGAGGCCCATCCGTTCTTTTTTTTTATTGATCTTATAAAAAAACATCGGCTGCAAAGGCCATTAGTTTTAGTTATATATAAATATTTTACATAAGTAGATTTAGGTGAATACAGGTATACTTAAGACTAATATATATTATATATACTTAGTGTTAATAAGATGTTTGTGTTTGTTCTCAAATTGTGATGCCATTTTATTTAGATTAGGTTGAGTATGTCAGTTTTTCTTAGGAAATCGATCATGTTGTTAATATTTTCCATGGTTGGGCCTAAGGCTTCGTCTATGTTGGATGATATATTATATTTTAGAGCGTCTTCTACGTGCTTAAAGCATTCAGTAATCAAGTGCTTCACTGTTACGATGACCCCATAGATTGGATATTGAGGAGGTTCTTCTTTCGTCATAAGGAACTTGTGTGTTAATCTTGTGTACTCTATCCAGAGACGATTGATAGCTGTTCTTTCTTTTCTGTTGAGGTTAGGGTTGGGCCATTGATATATTGTGCTTTTGATTGCACGGAGTTTGGTGCTTTATCTCAGCCAGTGTTCCTGTCCATCTACTTTGGAAGGAGACTTGAATTTGGTTTTTACATCCGCGTAGGTTGTTAAATTTAATTTAGGAGTGTTTGATGATTTTGTTGCTTTCCTGGATTCTTTATCTGCTTTTTCATTTCTTTTTATATTACAGTGCTCTGGGATCTAGATTAGGGATATATTTGATCCTCTGTTTGTTGCCTGGTAGATTTTTCGTTGTATGAGTTTTGCTACGTCGGTTGTGTTTATTTATTTTTAACACTTAGTAGTGTGCTCAGAGAGTCTTATTATTGTATTATATTGTTTCTGAATGGGTGCTCGTGGTCAAGTATGATTTCGACTGTCTTAAGGATAGCTATGGCCTCTGCGGTGTAAATGGAACAACTTTCTGGAAGTCTGAAAATGGATGAGATGTTTTCTCTAATGATTGTTATACCCACTCCTTCTTCTGATCTGGAGGCGTCTGTGAAAAATAGGTTAGCATTTCTATGTCTCTGAAGTATTTCGTTTAGGTGGTTTTTATATATAATTGGTGGGGTGTTTTCCTTCTTGAATTTTGTTAGCTCGAGGTTGATATCGAAGTTGGTGTTCCATGGGGGAAAGTGTATGGCTGGACTTTGATTAGTGATATATTTCTTTTATTTATATATCGACTAGATATTTTGAAAATTTAAATTATGTGTATGTATTTTAATTGTAGTACTTGGACATGGATATATACCAAAAAATTAGTTTCAAAAAGCATATAATTGTATATTTATTTTACGATTCAGTACTTCAGTCTATAAAAATAAGAAAATGAAAGACTGGTACAATAATCGCGATCCCTATTATGGACAGTTTACAAATGAATAATGTATATGTACAGTTTTTTTTTCTATTAGCTTCTGTGAGATTTAAGCTAATGTGCGAGTATACACTTTACTAATATTTAAAACTTAATTATTTAAACCATTTTCACTAAGGAAAATGGTTAGCATAAAAAAAATCGATTGTCCAAATTAAAAAAAAAAAAAACTAAATGCAATATTGCGCCAATAAATGGCGTTTAATCCGCACACACAAAACAGTTAGTTAAAATACTCATAAGTGGTCTTAATTTTATACATGTTATTATGTTCTTATATGTGAGGCTGTACAGGAAAAAATTGTAAATGTTTGTAATATTATGTATTATTCAATATTTTGCTCAAATGAAAAATTCAAGCATTAACGATAAAAATTATAAAAATAATATTGTATATGACGCAAAGAACGTATAAAATCTAGCAAAATCTAATGAATCTGAAGGTATAATTTTTTTTAGAATCGGACAATGTGCTGGTACTGCCACCCAAATTTGAGACTTCCCCAGAGATCCTCAGGGGCTTAGCAAAATCGAGCGATGTCTTGTGTGTGTGTGTGCGTACAAAATTTTTTCGAATTGTATAATGTGCCGGTGCATTGTCAAGTTGGCATCGGAAAGTATTTTTTTCAATTTGCAAACTTTTGGAACCCTAGCAAAATCTAAAAATCATCTAGCAAAATCTAGCAAATTCCTAGCAAATTGCTGAAGTAAAATTTTTTTTGCTAGCATAAAGTGCCGGTGCCAACTTAACGGACATGAATTTTCGTAATATCTCGTAGTTTTGTCGTCATGACACACACACATGGAGATACCTAAATAAAACCGATTAGTAATTTTAGTTGGTATCGTCGATAACAATTTTATCGTAGCTATTTTTTTCCTCGAAAGTTCAATATACTGAAAGTAAAAACGTCGAAATCAAATTAAAGAAATATGTTAATGAATTTGGTAAAGAATATTTTTCTACAGATGATGAAATATTATATTTTGCAAAATTTGTGAAACAAAAGTGGCTTCTGAAAAAAAATTTCCATTGTACAACACATTTCCCGAGATAAACACGTAAAAAGATTACATCATCGGAAACTTGAATCAGACCAACAGGTATCCACAATGCAGAACTTTATAAACGTAAATCAGCTATCTCTGTTTTATTATGATTTGATTAATGCCTTTCTTTCGAGCATTATACCACTTAATAAATTTGAAAATCCAATATTAAAAGATTTTGAGAACTATATCGATAAGTCAATCCCTGATGGATCATCTATAAGAAAAAATGATGTAAGTAAATGTTACTATAATAAAATGAACAAAATAATAGAAAGTCCACTATTAACAACGTGTACAATATACCATTAAAACAAAAAAAAAAAAAAAATACACTACCTATTGTAATATAATTTTAATTTTTTTTTCCGATTTTTAAGCTACCATAAATATAATTAAAATGTATTTTTTGCATTTTTAAGGGCATTAAAGTCCTACCCCTAATTAATATATGATATAGAATTAATCTTTAATTTTTATTTAATCAAACCTAAAAAGTATTTTATTTTAATTTAATACTCAACCAGTTAGGGAATGTTCTAAAAAATAATGTAACTGTATGATATTAAAATAAATATATTATTATTCTATTTATATATTTAATAAATGTATTATTTTTATTATTATTAATCCATATTTAATTTCAGAGTTTTGTCTCAGTGTCACAATATGATGTTCAATGGAATTTAAAAACGTCCGATAAAGTACTTGGTACTATATTTTTATTAAACAGTCTTGTTTTTCTTGCATGGAAATTACCTCGATGGCAACATATAATGGTAAAACATTTTTCAACAGATGCGCTTGCTGGTACGTTCATTTAATTTTAATAGCTTTATGGTTATCACTTTAATAGTTATAACTTATTAATAACTTAATTACACACATACCTAGAATTCATAAAATTTTAAAATTTCTTATTATTTTAGATAAAATTCCAGTGTCATCACTTCTTTTGAATGCATTTAGTCACAGGTCTCCAATACACTTTGTGTTAAATATGTATTCCCTTTTTACATTTTGCCAAAGTTTATGAATATACTATTGTATTTAAGATTTATTTGTTTAAATTAATATTTCACTATCTAGGTGTGATTCATCCATGGGATAAAATGGGACCTGAACAATTCATTGCAATGTATAAGTTCTTGTGTTGTATCATCTTTAACTAGTATTGTTTTTAAAAAAAGTATAAAATGTTCAAAAAAAAGTTTAGGCTCTGTAAGTATAAACCCGATTTTCATATTAACTACTGTAAAATTATTATAATAATTGTATTATGCTTTTAGTCCGGTGCTATATTATCTGTATTCGGATATTTTACATTATCACATCCTAGAGAAAAATTGAGTGTGATATTTTTACCAATGATTCAATTTGATGCGATTTACGTAAGTTTTAAATAAAATAATATAAATGAATTACTTTATTTTAATATATACTTTGTATTTAGAATATATTGAAAACAATGTCTTATGAATAAATTCATAAAAGATATTTTTCTAGTAATTGTCGACTATATGAAACTATATTATTTATAATTAGATTCTGAGTATGTATTTTATCATATTATGTTGTTTTTTTTTTTTGTCTGATATCATGATTTGGACCAGATAGAGTGTTCTGATATATATAAAACTATAATTTTTCTGATAGGAAATTTTGTTTAGTTGAAACATAGTGAAGGTCATTATTTGAATTTCTCAATGGTTTTCCAAGAAATTGAGAGAAACTGAAAAATGTAGTGATTTTTGTTATTTCAGTTGTGATAGCTACTGGATACATTTACTTGGTACTTATCTGTATATTATATAAAACTAGATTTTAATTATTTGATTATTATTTTAGTTGTTATAGCGACAAGCAACATTTACTGGGTACTTTATATTCATCATCATAAAATCAACATAAAATTTTATCTTGGTAACTAGTTAGTAAAAAATTATGCATTGGAGCCCACTGTTCAAACTGTCATTGACCTTTTAATTGCGATTTTCAAAAATTTCTCTCTAAGAGGATGCTTTTGTCATATTAGGTAGCTATATGCAAAATATAGGTCCGATCCGTTCAGACAAGGTAATGATAAATCAGTAAGTTAGAACATGTTATATATATATATATATAACTTGTCTTTACTGACTGACTGATGTTAAATGGTTTGGGCTTACATTTTGCATACATATAGCTAATATGACATAGACAAGTACAAAGAAAGAATTTTACGAAAGTCACATTTAGCAGGGCCGATTGCTGTTTGAGCTCAGGGCTGGAAGTATAACTTTTTTCAATTACCAAGGTAATATTTTATGTTGATTTTATGATGATGGATAATAAAGTAACCAGTAAATGTTTCGAGTCGCTATGACAACCAAAATATCAATCTAATAATTAGTATCATACTCTAATATTTAACATTTTATACTATGATTTTCTTAATTATTTGAAAATCAAAACATGACCTTCTCAATGCCTCAACGACCAACTGCTGAAGATATGAGTATGGTATTTAGTCAGTGGTTTTGTTTTATAGTGTAAAGACTTGCTAAGAAAATATTTTTTTAATATGTAATTCCTGAAAAAGGTAAAATTAGAAGAAAAAATCACCTAGCTGGAACTGCTGTATCTTTGAATATAAAATTTGGTGTATAGTTTTGTTTTATGTAGTAACGGCCATTAATAATTGACTTTCTCAGATTCAACTCTTATAGGGTTAAAAATGGAAAAAATGGTCTAACCTGAACCACTGAAGCTATGAATATGAAATTTAATCAGAAGTTTCGATTTATGGTGTATACAAGATATTCCACACTGTACCTTGATTCTTTACAACTTTTAATCTGGTGTTATTTGTAATCATATAATTCTAATACTAGTAAATCTAGCTCCAAGCAACGTCGGGTATTATTATTATAATTTAACCATTGATAGAGATTAATAATTTTTGAGATATTTAAATTATATTTTTTGCACTTACACACTTGAAATTGTCGGTTATGAAATTTGATTCTATCACAATATCATTTTTTTTTTATAAATGTAAACTGATCCTTACAATCAACTACCTTTTAGACCTTTGATTGGTTGTTTTTCTTTCGATAGTTATGTTATTCTGATTTCTAATTTAAAAGTCCAATACAGTAATATCATTCATTCGTTCTACTGTGAAGTTTGACACAACCTAGGAGTCTAACTTTTTTAAATTATAATGCTCATAAATCAATTGTCATATTTGTTTGTTATCCTTTATAAATAATTTCTAAACTTATACATAATACATCATTATAAATTATTTAAATGTTATAAACTGAAGTATAATATTTAATGTTTAAATACCATTTCAGGCTTTATTCGGTTTAATAACTATGGACTCATTAGGAATACTTTTAAGGTGCCAAACGTTTGATCATGCAGCACATTTAGGAAGAACATTTTTTGGAATGTAAGTATTTAAATAAAAATTATGAAATAATATTATACCTATTTTGATGGCAAATTACATAAAAACTGTGATAACATCCATCATTCAACTATACCAGGTATCCTCACTACACGGCCTTTAAAACATTTTGTGCTGCTTTATTACTGAATTGTGTACTTAAATCCAACATAACCTACTTTATGTATATACATCTTGGAAATGTGTTTTATAAGCTACTTATTTTGTTTCTTTCAGAAAGAATAAAACTGAAAAGTAATATAATATTTAATTTTCTATATTGAAGTTAACATAACATATAATAATTTAATGATGCTATTGTAAAATAATAATAATAAAGTTATTTAATTATATGTCCTTAAATTAGAGTTAAATAGAGGATATTGAATGAAAAATTATAGTGTTTTACAATCAAATATAAAATTATGAAATTATTCCTTTACTTAGATAATAACTACCTAAATATTTTTTTATAGGTTTTGGTATAAATACATGTCCAAATATGTATAGGGCAATCGAAGGTATATAGTGAGAAATTAGATTTTATAGAAAAAGCTTGTTGATATACAAAGTCGACAATAAATATTGATTAGTTAATTTTTCTTTTATTTGTATTATAAATGTATACCTAACTGAAAATGAACTTGTATTGATTATTTTGAATTTGATTTAATACATTTATGAAATTTAAAATATTTTATTATATTTTAAATAGTATGAGTAAGATTCATGTAGATTCCATTTTAATCAATAGCCATGAGTTATGACTGTTAAAAGCACATTTTAAACTATGATTTTTGATACTAAAAATCAAGTAGTACCTTTTGATGATTTTAAACCTAGTTAAAAGTAATAAAGAAGTATATTGTTTTAATGTAAAATTAATATTTATCAATAAAATTATAGGATTTAAAAAACATTGCAGCAAATATTTACATAATTTTACGTTAAGTTTTTAATTAATGCATATTAATGCTAAAATATTTTAAATTGTGATGAAACAGTCATAGATAGATTATTTTCTCACCACAAAAAGGCAATTTTTCCTAAACATAATATAATGTTTTTGTCCTTCTTGAAAATTTGAAATTCAGGACATGTGTCTTTTTTGAATTTGACTAATTATTTATGTTATTATCAAGAATCAAAGTTTATATTTCAATTTGAGGTATTGATTCATAATTACCAAAAATGAATCAAGTAAGTTTGAATTATATCTATAGTATATATTATGTAGCAATTGCAAATGTATATAATTATTGTTAAATCTTAAATATTGTATTGAAATAATTAAATTAACATTTTTCAAAAGTTTATGTTGATTTAAATATTATTGGTGATGACATGTTAGAAGTGGGAAAAATATTTCAAGAATATTTAATACTACAATTTTTATGGTAATTTGATATAAAAACCCAGAAAACAGTGAAAACTATAACACTGTAGTGATGTGCATAATTCAATACTGTTGTATTTCTTAAAGTAATAAATAACAGCTCTTTCAGTACGTGCACCTAATACAATACAATATAATACAATATAATACAATCCTAATAATACATAAAACGTATTCCCCTCGGTAGTATGGGCCGGTCAAAAATATTTCCCCCCACCCCTATCAAAAATTGGAATGACGCACTGTCTAATATTCCGCATTTATTTTAAGGATACAAATTGATTTGATTGATTTGAAATCATAAAACTTCAATAACTATCGCTGTATAATGAACTTCAAAGATTATCGGAAAAATGTAACGGCAAATCTAGTTGTGGCAATAAGAAATGTACATGCAAAGTTTTCGGCATTGGATATTTTGTGCAATTTCAAGTACCACAGTAACAATCAGCAATCGACCGTTTCTTTTAACTATTTCCTATTTCATATTTCGATGTTGTGGTATTACATTTGTCATTCGTGTGAAATTTTAACGAAAGTTTTGTTATTCAATTTTAATATTTACTATTTACTCGTCTCTCATTTATTTTTAAAATTCCAAAAATTGAAGGGAAAAGATAAAAATATGAAAATACAAAAAATACACCTTTTTTCTTATTTCAAAAAACAAAATCGTGACGATGTAAGAACTTTGATCAATTTATATTTTATTTTCTTAATTTCAAATTTTTGTTTATTTTTTAAGTTGTCAAGACTCATATAAATCAAAATAAAGTAATAAATAACCTAGAGACGGCAGAGACACAGATTAATGTATTATCAGAAGATCAGCATTCATATTCAACATCAAAACAAGTAATAATAAATATTATCTAGAAGTATAACTTATAGTAGGTAGAAAGATCAGAGTTGTCTCATGTTTATCATATGAATTATCGTGATTAAAACATAATTGTATTGTTTAAAACAAATGATTTAAACAGCATACAAAACTAAAAAAAATTAATAATTAATTGGCTTAGTAGCTTCCTACTTCCTAGTGATAGGTACACTAGCTAATGTTTTTAATTATTATTAACTTGAAATAATCAAATTTATAAAATGAATTATTGAATATTAAATAATCGTTTATATTATATATTTATTTATTATAAGAATTAAATAATAGATTTAATACATTTCAGAACCTGTACTTTAAATTTTGGTTTTTGTTATTTTTCCTTAGGACGAAATTATTGATGATGGATTGGAAACTAATTTTAGATCAAATGATACAAGGATTTTTGCTAATTGTACACTTACTGACGCTGATAACAATATTGTAAGTCAAATATTAACAGCTACTGTAGTAAACTGTTTTACATACTAAATCTATCATTTTATTTATTTCACTAGCAATTAACAAAATATAGCCTTTACATTTTATTATGCTGTGGAATTCGAAATTTTAATATTACTTACATATCTATGTAGCTGTTTTAACGAAACTATTTTAATTCTGTATTAATATTAAGCGTGTAATCTGTGAATTTCATCGAATCCTTACCTACTCCTTAACGGCGAAAGTTTTATTAAAAAATTAATAAATAAACAAAAAACTTATTTTAAAACTTAATTTATAGAGTAATTTACTTACGTCGGTTCCCGTGTAAAGTTTAAGTTAGAAACAATTGATGGGCATTTTTATCTAACTTCTAGAAACTTGATCGCCTGGGACCCTGGGTCTTATCTTACCATGAATATTTATCGTGTATTCGTGTCAATATGACACGAGCAATGGTCATATTTCACGGGCATATTTTAAATAATTATTTTTGTAAAAAAAAAATCGTAAGTCCCATTTATTTAATAATGTCATCGTTATCCCAAAGTTGCATTTTTTTCTTTATATTTTTAATATAAACGTAGTCTTTTGATAGGTATTGTGAAAAAATGACTATGAATTTAAGCTGATGTTTTTAAACTGATTGCGAGTCTAGGTAGCTGATGTCCAGAAGCTGTTTTACCTTTGAAGTTTTATCTGTACTCTGCAGGCATCTATGGAATGAAAACGAAACAACAACAATTTTTTTTTATAAATTTGAAATCCCTATATTGTTTATTTTAATAAGTACATTGAACTAATTGTTTAACGTAATACACAACTAATTTATTATTATTATTATCATATAATGTATATTATTATTATTATTATTATTATACTTACTAACTATACAAAATACTAGTTAACTAAATGACTAGATTTATGGTAATCATTTGTAAAAAAAAACCAGCAGATGATCATCTACAATCTAGCGCGAAAACGAATTCCATTTACGGATTAGGGCTCATTTAATCCGTGAATCGAATTCGTTTTTATAAGCTTTATAATAATTCAATGAAATATACTACTACATTTTGGTAAATATTGTCGCAATGATTCTAAATATTTTAAATATCACAATCTTTTTAAATATAATATACATATTATATTAAATAATATATTTAAGAATAATAATTATACATTTTAAAGTACAGAATTGATGTTACCCTGTTTATAAATAAATATATTATTATACAAAATATATATTTACACGATTAAGTTTTTATTTTTTTAGTAAAAATGTCTATAAAAATCTACATAATCTACATTTGTGCTTACATTTCTATTTTTTTTTTTTTTTTTTTTTTGGTTATTAATAGATTAATATGTAATAAGCCAATCAAGGTAGTTTTATATTAAAACTATTGCGAACAAATATATGTACAGTCATAATAATATTATGTTATATATGTATATTGTATACAATTTATATATATGTACTTATTGCAATATTATTAAAATTATTGTAAAAAGGGTATATCGTGTGTGTATAGTGCTGCCACGAGACCGTTGTTTTTCCAAGGAAATTATATCGTAATAGATGGACAATATTATTATAATAATTGATGGTCGAATGGTAAGTATGAAAAAAAAAATAAAAAATAAAGTTTTATCGTGAGTGCGAGAGACAGAGGGAGGATGAAAGAAACCCCGAGGACAGCCAGATCGTTGGACTAAGTAACGTCACAGTCACCCTCAAACCTCGGAACAAACTCCACCACCCAAGCATTCGTTATCAAACGTTTTGATAATAAATCAATGGACATTATATGCCCATACTAATGTCATGTAACATAATATAGGAACCACGGCTGTAGATAGTACGGTTGCACATCGGCCTATACTACACTATGTTCAATGGTGGCATACGGAAGTTCTTATCTCAGATTCAAAAAAGTTAAGTATTAGTAGCGCTGTTCGCGGATGTCAAGTAGAACTACTTGAATTTTACCACACAAAACTTTTTTTAAATTTCTAAAATTAAATGAAATCACAGCATAGCATAATCTAGATGGCGCCAAAACGTGAATTTTTAGGTAATTTTTCGTACATTTGATAAGAACTTTCGGTTGCCACTTTTTCGTAGCTCGATGCGCAACCATACTATCTACAACCGTGATAGGAACATACACTGATGATAACAATATTGCGTTGAAATTGCACCGGGAGACATACAATCTCCGGTCTTGGATGTACGGAAAGTGTCGTGATTTACTACCACGTGATTGCAACGATCGGATTCGTATGTCAGTTGGGGAGGGGGAGTGGACGAATGGGTTTGCTGGTAACCGACGGCCTCGGGAGAAAAACACGTACAAAATATTACATAGTCTTTGGTCGGGCCGCGTAATGCGTTTTCTGGTCGTTGTATAAACCGTAGGTATATAATAATGGATGGATAGGTGTCGCATCAGGTTAGGCGGGGACAAAACAATTGGAAACACGGAAACGGACCAGTGAACTTACTGCAGCAGTTGTGCAATATCACTTTGTCCATCGGTCGTTCTCGCTCCGAGTAGTGGTGACCCTGGGGTTGTAACACGACATATTTTCTTGATGTTTCGTCCCGGTGATGGTGACATGATGAATGTTAACATCCGTCCATTATTTTACCCTACACATGACGTGCACCAATACGGTTGCGTTAATAAGTATCATGAACTGTGACGACCGCGCGAAGCACTACGATATGTGGAAGTCGCCCTTCATGAGCCGCGTCAGCGTCTTCTTGAACTGGTGGTTGGCCAGCGCGTAGCAGAACGGGTTGATCGGGCTGTTGGCGTAGCACAGGAAGTACGAGAACAGGAACAGCCGCTCGTTGGTGCACGGCGGGTGGGAGCAGAAGCCCTCGATGAGCGCGAGTATGTGGTACGGCGTCCAGCAGGCCACGAACGCGCCCAGTATGAACGATATGGTGCGGAACGCTTTGCGCGCCCTGTTCTCCGACTTGGACTTTTGCCGGCCGGACACCTTGGGCCGCTTCACCTTGAGCCGCTTGCCGATGGTGCGCACAAAGTCGCCGCGCGAGCTGCCGTCCCGCTTGTCGCCGCCGCAGCTTTTGGTCGTGTCCGACGACGATTTGTCCGCGCCGCCGGAATCGTTCGCGCCGCCGCAGGCCGACGACGACGAAGCGGCCAACACCACGGTGGCGTTGGTGGCGTTGGCCGCGGACCGGTGCCCGTCCACGATGACGGCCGTATCGACCTTGGCCACGGTGGTGGCGGCGTTCATCTGTTGCGCAGCGGCCGCGCGGATTAGCGCGGCCTGCAGCAGCGACGAGGCGGCCGCGGCGCCGTGCGCGGGTGAACACTGCGCCGATGACATGGTTTCGTTCATCGAACTGGTGCTGTTGGTGGGGCTCTCGAACGTCGGCGATCCGATCACTACGGAGCTCTCGTCCATGAAGTGCAGCTCGCTGGTGTCCATGCCGACGAGCGCGTCCAACCGGCTGTTGCAGGGCGACGATGGCGACGACCGCCTGTCCGGCGGCGAGTGCCCGCAGATGCTGTCCGGTGGCGTGACCGTCCGGCGGTTGGCCACGGCCGTGTTGGAGAACGATCGCACCATGGCCGCGGACGGTGGACACCCGTTGGCGGCCGCGCACGGTATCAGGTTATCGGACGGCGACAGGTGTATGCCGCTGTTGGACCGCTGCACCAGCGCCGACTGCACGATCAGCTCGGCCACGGACTTTTTGCGCGGCCAGTTGATCGGCTGCGGCAGCTTCTCGCCCGTGGTGCTCTCCTCGTCCGACTCGAACGCCGGGCTGCTGGACCGCTCCTTGTCCACCACCACCACCGTCTGACCGGCCGCGTTATCGTCGTCTTCCGACCTGTTTGCCACTCCTTCCGCTTGCTGCTGTTGCTGTTGCTGCTGCTGTCGCCGCTGCTGAACCTGGTACTGCTGCTGTAGCTGTTGTTGCTGCTGCTGCTGCTGCTGCTGCTGCTGCTGTTGTTGCTGCTGCTGATGCTGTTGCTGCTGGTACTGCTGTTGTTGCTGCTGATTCTGATGCTGCTGCTGCTGCTGCTGCTGCTGTTGCTGCTGCTGTGGTTTGTCCTGGACCAGCAACGTGCTCTGCGTCTTGGACATACCGATGCCGGCCGCGTGGCCTGCCATGCCGGACACCGTGCCCGCGCTCAGCGCCACCATCGACTGCATCTTCCGCTGCTTGGCCTCGCTCTTCTTCTGCATCTCGTACGCCACCTTGTAGATGCCGCCGTACAGCACGAACAGCACGATGAGCGTGGTCCAGAAGTAGCCGATGATCAGCGCGGTGTTGAACACCGGGTCCTTGAGGAACTGCACGGCGCACTGGCCCGGCAACAGGTCGCGGTAGCCGACAAAGTGCTCCCAGCCGAATATGCTGGTGAAGAACAGCAGCGCGGGTATGATCCACGTCAGCACCACCATCCACATGACCTTGTCCTTGGTCCGCCAGCCCCGGTACTTGGCCGCTATCTTCACCGAACAGAACCGGTCCACCGTGATCAGCAGCACCGTGTACTGCGACACCAGACACACCGTGTAGTCCACCGACAGCCACAGGTCACACAGCAGCGGTCCCAGGTCCCAGTAGCCCTGCAGTATGTACACGCAGTAGAACGGCATCGAAACCGTACCTGTTCAACATACAATGCGCGCACGTGTAAGTATTACGATTATGAAGAAAAAAAACAGTAGCGGTGAATTTTTAATAAAAAATTTTCGCAGAAGAAAATATGCGGCCAGGGGATTTTGACGACCCACCACGACCACGAATAACCCTCCCGAAATGGAGATGGAAAAAACTATCGTTTCATCTCGCAAAGTTTCAAAGTGTACCTACATTGCATAATATTATAATTTAGTGGTCCATCAGGTTTTATCAATGGAAATATCTCTGTAAATATTCTTTTTTTTCTTTTTTTTTTGCTTGTAATTTTTTAGTAGAGAGCCATTTTTATGAAATTGTAATATCGAATTCGCCTTTTCATTCAAGATCAAAAAGGTCACTTTTGAATTCTACTTTTATTTCTATAAAATTTCTATAAATAACCATTTTAGTCTATTAGAAAAACATGCTGGCCCTTTTGGTCACCATGAATGTCATAAATATTATTAGTGAATTAATCTATAATTCTATTCATACTTGAGAGAGTGCAGAAACATAAAAATGCAATTAAATTATAAACATTTGGAGTCCCTATCTTCGTGAATTGTAATTAAGTAAAAAACAGAATCTAAGGAGGTATAGCAAAGATTCGTGAGACACCTAGTAAACGTATGAGAATGCTTAATTTATTTTCTGGTGTATGACTATACTATACTCATGTATCTTAGGAATTAGTTAGTGATAATGAGTCATAGGAAATCGTTAAACATTGATTATTTAGAATTTGAGAGTTATATCACTGTCGAAAATAAATGTAATAGATAATCAGAGTTTAATTGAAATCAATATCTTTCGAACGGAATCTATTATATTGTATAACAGTGGTGAACATTGAATCACTCTTATCAATGTATTCTTTATGTTTTAGAAAAACTTCATATTCTTCGGGGATATTCATTTTTATAAAATGACAAAATGTGAGTTGAAGTAATACGTATTAGGTATACTATCAAAAAACTAAAGGTTTTCGTGTCATAATAACTATAATTAGACTTTATATGGGCCAGTTTGTCAGTTTATCAATAGTTTTACAAGTAAATCACGAGAAATAATGAGGATTGTAAATAATACTGCTCTTTTTTGACAATATTTCAACCATTTTTCTTAGAATTATTTTCTATTAAAATAATTTCACCAACGCTATTGCACAGCTAGTGTGTTTGATTTATTTATACAATTGAAAACACTTGTTAAGGAATTTAAAAAACGCTGATAACACCTAGGAAAAATGAAAAAAAAAAAAACACTGTAAATGATCAAATTGTTTATACGGAATATTATAATTTAGTAAAATAAAAATATTTTGAAATGAGGTAACATCATTCAATTTGTATGAAATGTATAATTTCTATATACAACTTTTATAAAAGAACGATCGAGTTACTGATCGTGATTACACTAAAAATAATCCATGTATACGCCTTGTAATAAAATAGTTTGATTTTAAATTTTAATTAAAAAAAATTTTTCAACGCTAAATTTATTTATTTATTGCTAATGACGTACGAATAAAACGAAATAAAGGTTTTTTTTTTTATTATTATTTCAGTGTAATTTCAGTTGTTTTTTTACGTTTACATTAACATTTACGAACGGTACTAAACTTCACTAAGGTTGCCCGGATTGTACGTTTAGCAATAACAATCGTGTTTTATGTTCACGGTGAAAATTCATAATATATTTTCCGTGTGCCCTGGGTCAAAGTGTTGAGAAAGGGTGGGGAGTGGGAACTGAACGGAATTCATCCCGCAAAATGCTTAAGGTTTTTTCGTTTGATATTCAAAAATCCGTAGCCCACAAGAATGTTATAAGACTATCGGTTATTATATAGTAGAGGAAAAAAATTTAATAGAAACTGGACTAATCGTATACTATGGTATATATTTATATCGTAGGTAAATTTATTATACGACGTTTCAACGTGAGCTGTTGTCGTTTTTCTTTACGCAAGCCTAGGATATGGGACCGTACAGAATCGGTGGTGTGTAGCAGAAACGTTTCGTGAAAATAATTCGTCACATGATTATCGATCAATAGCATTAACTTATCCGTGTACGGATTTGGTACACCGTATACACATTACACATGCAAGATCATTTTTTCGATCGAGCCTATCGTGGAACCGAAGTCAGCAACAAATATATGCGATGCGCAGAGTGACTTTATTGAAGTTAAACAACGTTTTCGAGAAGAATAAAAAAAGAAAAACTATCGGTCTTTTAGTAGTTTCTAAGTGTTTTATTCTAACTGACATCATGATGGCCTATTTTCATTCTTGAATTTCAAAACTGAACGTTTCACATTAGATGTCTCGACGCATATTCAAATCGATTAACTAACCAGTGCAGTTAATAGTTTACAAGTGTTTAAAGTGTATACAAGTGGAGCACTAGCAGTATTAGAGGTACGCATTAAAACGTCGGTGGCATGTTCTCAACTCGTCTGAACTTTAAACACTTTAAATAACCATACACACTGTGGTTCGATATTTAAGTCTTGTAAATAAATCGAAAAAATGAGTTTATGCATAACGCAATATATAACGCAAAATTTTATATGTACGTGTTTAAAAAAGAAGTAAAACTGTATATAGTTATGACGACAAAGAAAATACCTATACACACATATATATATATATATATAATATTTTACTCATTGTATTAATGCCGTAATGACATCCATTGCACAAAAATATTTTTCTAAAGCACATAACTTGACCGAGAAAATGAGTGTTTAGGAAAATTGCCATACACACTTGAATTTCCAAACGCAGGAATTCTGAAGTTTTTATATTACATGCAGTTCACCTAGAAAAGTTTGGAAGTCCCATTTTATATTTCGATGCGATCACACATTACGAGTACAAATTACGATAAAACAGATAACACCGAATAATATTTGATATTATATATTATTAGGTACTTACGCGATATTATTAAATTCACCTCTAACGGATGTGCGTCAACTAAAGATAATAATAGTGAGTGAAGCTCATTACGAATTTCAGGGCTTTAAACTTTATGCACAATGTACATCGGTGATACGATAATTCGAAATTTCTGACAACTCAAATAAATCCTTTAAACATAACGCCACAAGAGATAGGTGCACTGATTAATATGAATTGATCTCGCTCCTGCTTTAATATGTTACTCGACATTATTTAGTACACGCTGTTGTGATCGATGGAGAAAAGAGTTTTGAAAATCTCAATGTTTCCGAATTTTCTGTATATAATTTGTGCCAAATAGTGTTGGTTGAGTTTTTCTTTAAATTATTATTTAAGTCAAAAGTTGTAATATTTAGTTCAAAAATAAAAGTGTATAATAAAATGACCTGTAATCTATGTTAATTTATCGGGAACCATAATTCGGTCGACATTGTCCTATATTGTATTTTAGATTCTTAGTGAAACGATAAATGTATTGGTTTTATCATAATGTGTGCTATTTTTCTTACGTGTGTATATTACGTGGTTTAGACCAAAAGACTTGAATATATACAAATCTCTAACCTTTCCAAAAGGGAAGTTCGTCTAATTAGTATTTTAGAGAAGTCATTTTTAAAATTTCTCTATCGATTTTCAAATAATAGAAAAAAACAATTCTAACAAAAATTTAAATAAGTAATTTTTTTAACAACATGGATATTTATAACAAGTTATTAGATAGATTGGTTAGATAAGTTATTGGCATATAATAATTATATTGAAAAATTAATGTTATATC
This sequence comes from Chaitophorus viminalis, assembly GCA_025469195.1. NCBI lineage: Eukaryota > Metazoa > Arthropoda > Insecta > Hemiptera > Aphididae > Chaitophorus > Chaitophorus viminalis. The sequence goes on along the minus strand of JAIPRK010000355.1, from coordinate 75,915 downwards.
GATAAAATATTAATTTTAACAACAGTGCTGGAAAAATTATGTTAGAAACATGTTATTTAAAAAAATCGTTATACACGTGTCACCAACAAGTTATCCCAGTGCGGACTGCAGCTTTAGATGTTGAGAATTGATTTGGTTAAAAGTCCGGACACCCAAAACACCCCCCCCCTCTTGATTGCGCCATTATTGGTCGGTCGGGTTACTATTATTTATAACGCGCATGTTTACTATCAATATTGTGTTCCTATTCGCGTAGTACGATGAAGGCGTTATGTGCGGCGGCGGTCGGGGACAGTAGCAGCTCTAGGTTTTGATTCTGGGGAAGGGGGGGCCCATAAACTTCACACACATTTTTTTTCAATATTATATGATATATTTATTCAAATGATTCAACATCAATGCCGCATATTACTTACATTAATACAAAATATTATACAAAATAGTACACAACTCAATAATTGTGTTTAATATTATATTAAATTCCCGGTTTTTTTTTGAGTTGGGGGGGGGGCATAGCCAATGGTCGGGGAAGGTGTTGGGGTATGCTCACCGATCAGCATGTCCGTGGCGGCCAGCGAGGCGATGAAATAGTTGCTGGGCTGCCGGATGGTCCGGTCCACGATGAACGACACCAGCACCAGTATGTTGCCAGTGATGGTGAGCACCATGCACACGCCGATCACCAGCACGATGATGATCTTCTGCCACGATTCGAACGGCGACAGCACCGGCGTCAGCTCGATCGTCGTCACCGCGGTGGTCCAGTTGGACGGTACCGCGGAGCCGGACGCGCCGCCGGCCGTCCCGTTGTCCGCGACCGCGGCGGACCCGTCGTCAACGCTTTGCTCCATCTGCGGACTGTCATTACGCGATATCATTATTATATTGTTCGCCTCGGGCCAGTGCTATTCTCAAACCGTGGCCCGTATTGTGATCGGTATAATATAATATATTACGTGTGTTCGCGTGCTGCAATCGGTAAATGTCTGAGTTTCGGCCTTTTACCGATTGATTTCGATAAAACCTAGATTAGGTACCTACGCAAAATGGTTTGATCAGAGCCCGAATAATTTTAGTAGTTCGGACTTTTACAAACGAGATTCGGTAAATCTTATGATAAACAATCAGTGTTAGTAAAAGTCTAAAATCATGTGAAATTGTCTCCTTTGCGAAAATCGAAATGACGATAAAAACATTTAATACGGCTTAATAAGGTGTGTATGTTTTAAAAAAAAAAAAAACGTACTACAAAATATCGATGTACGTGTCGAATCGAAAAATGTATTGTGCAACTTGAGATGCTGCAATAGCCAAGCCTGCGCTAACAAATGATTTGTTATTATAAAAATATACTTGTTTCACCATAATTTGGCAGTAATTACAATAGTAAATATTTTTAATAATAATAAAAATTTATTATAATCGAAATCACATATTAAATCTAAATAAGCATAATCTGTAATAATAGTAAATATTGTCAAAATATATTTTTGTTGTAATTAAAATTACCTTGTATAGCATTGTATAATAGTAATTTCGATTTTCGCAAAGAAAACGATTTCATATGATTTTGGACTTTTACTAACACTGATTGTTTATTCTAAGATTTACCAAATCTCGTTTGTAAAAGTCCGAACTGCTAAAATTATTCGGGCTTTGATCAAACTATTTTGCGTAACCTAGGTTTTATCGATAAAAGTCCAAAACTCAGACATTTACCGACAGCAGTTGGCTAAACCTTGGATTTACTGGTAAATCCTAGATTTTATCATAACATATATATTACCTATCAGAGACGGGCTGGGGCGAAAAATGGGGCCAGGCAATAATAAATGAAAGCCTCTCATTAGAACCCCATTATACCAACCTTCATGCATCTAATGATTTAGTAAAATATATTTAGTTATTATGTTGAGTAAGCTTTTATAGTTTTATACAATGAGTAAAACTAATAGTACCAATGGGTACCTCAATTATGTTATAATGTGTTATAGTTTATAAATATTTCAGACATGTGATATGCTGACACTAAAGCCTATTTATATAATATGTCCAAGAGCTCAAACATTTTAACGGCTCGGGGGCGATCGCCTTCCCATCCACCAAATGAGTCCACCCCTGTTACCTAAATTTGCTCCTAGGGAGCATGAAATATTCAAATACAAAGGTTTTGTTTTCAGTGAATGGTTTAAAAAAAATATTAATCCCTATTGTTTTATTACTGCATTTCAATGATAAAAAAGATCTTGAAGGGGTCACAACAGACTTACGTACATTAAATCAGGAGGTCATGAAATGAGTTCGAGTTCGTCTACGTAACAGATATAAGTTATTGAGAATTATTGTTATGGAGAGCACACATAATTAACGTATATCGTGTAAGTGTATAATGAGTGTAATATTATAGATTGTTCCTTAGTTTTAGAAGCGTAGACAATCGTAGTAGAAAATGTCTTCTTCGAAGGAAAAAAATTATAACCCCAACACCATAATTGTTATCGGATAGACAAGTAGATTATAACCGTAAAAACAAAAATAGTTATTTCGATCTCGATCGCCCATAATGATAATATTTTTCATGACGATAGTTCGATGTGTTTCACAGTTACCGAGAAACGTCGAGAGAAAATCAACCAAATATTATATTATAAGATCTACCCGATTCTCTTATATAATGTACATATATATATATATATATATAAATGTATGGGGTGCGAGGTAAACTTTCTACTAGCTCGACATAAAGCCGCCGGAACGACGGCAAAGTTTTCTGCCGTTTTCATTAATTGTAATTTATGAATAATTTATTTATACATTTTATATATGTATATAATTGAAACGAATAATTATATGTTTTTCGTGGAATATTATAAACAGTAATAATTACTGCGGAGAAGAGATATTTTGAGGTGCGGTCTAAATACGCCCCGCGGTGGCTATTGCACAACTTCTGTACCACTGCCTTGGCCGGATTTGAATTAGTGAAGCTTGAACAGCGTTTTATGAATTGACTTTATTTTTCAAATTTATATTATTAAGTAGAACACTCGTAATATCGTTTTGATTTCGCTTTATTAAATCTTCATTGACCGAAGGGAACTTTTAAAAACTTTAAATACATGTTTCATATTATATATAAACTTGAAAAAACGTATTACGTCATAGTCCCTCATTTTTATGAAGTTAAATAACGTTCATTGTCGAATATAACATAATTATCGAATAAAAATTAATATAATCACATTTATAATTCGTGGGCGTAGTTGAAATATTTTTACGTTACCTGAAATCGTATTCAATCGCATTCAGATTCACTGCTATATGATAGCTGATCTTATTTCATTGCACGGGTCTTCATGTTTCTTTTAATTGTTCTATGAATGTACTACGAGTCACATTTAAAAGAGTTCAATTCGACGGAGTCTAAATTTCACATTCTAACAGCTACGTCCTGTGAATCAAATATAGTTTAAATATAGTTAAAAATAAAAATAGAACACTTTCAACGAATAATAAAAAAAAAAAAATATAGAATATATACATAATATTTATATATATTTATATATTTATTTATATATTTATATATATATTGTATTTATATCCATTGTTAAAGATGATAATGTGACACGAGAACCAATATATTAACGTGTCGACTTTTGAAATATCTTTAAAAAGGCAAGCGTCATTTTTGACAGCTGATTTAAATAGAAAACATTTAAGCAGAGAAAAGGATAATGGATTTTTGGTAGGGTAATATTATTATCATTTAATATAATGACTATAATTTTTCTCGAGAAGCAAAGAAAAAATAAGGTCTACGTATTGAATATTCTTTGAGACCTTTTTTTCTGTTTATCATATGTTTATTTATTTTTTTGTAATTGTTGTCTTAATAAATTAAAGACGTCTGGCATTTAGTAAGTGAAATTAAAATAAAATATAATTTAGAAAGAGGGTTATATTGTGTGTTGTGATATGTTATTTTTTATGTTTTCAGAGTTTTGTAAGCGAATTTAAAATCTTTTTGACAGAAAAAATTACTTCGCGCGTTTAAATCGGGATGAATTGGTTTTGATTTTGAACAGGGAAAATGATTTCTACGTCCTCGTATTTGTCGAACTAAGTTTTGGTGCAGTGCACGTAAGTTCAAAACTAAATTTTCCTAGCTGTACAGCAGCATATTCTAAAGGATCCACGCAACGTTCCATAGCCAATAAATGTCATAAATAGTTTCATTTATCAGCAATCAGATGTCGAACGGACCGGGGATATACGTGAGATATTTAATGAAGCATATGTACATAATACACCGAACCATGTAGTATAGCCGTTAAACGTTGTACAGTAACTACATTATAGATTTTACCGGCGACAAGGATAGGTGCGTGTGTGCAATAGTTTTAACACTATTATTCGCGATTCGAATTTCATTGTAAAGTGCGTCGTACATGTATTAATACGTATATATATATATATAATATATGTATAAATGATTCGTGAACAGTGCAAAGGTAACGCGTACACGTCGGCCAAAACACTTCACCCTTTGTTCCTGATAACACTCTGCAGTGTGTATAATCGAAGGCCACTGTCGTCATTTTTTATATTTTATTCATTTATTCATCGACGAATAATCAAATAGTAATATTCTTTTTGCACGTCACTCATTCTGCACAGTATATTAATATATATCAAAGGCTTGCTGGGCAGGTGAAACGATATTAACATAACAATAAATATGTACACACACACACACACACATACATACATACACCAATGTCTAATAATAATACTAATAAAGATGACAACTAGAGTTTTATCATCAGGAACCGTACTTGTTGGCCGCGATTTCCACCACAGCATACAGTCTGGGTCTGGTCAGACAGCTTTATACGTCGCAGCATATTTTTGGAAACGAATGTCGCCGGCTCTCATCATACTGATACAATGACAATTGTTTCTTATCGGTTCGACAGTTCAAATTCCTGTTGAACAACGATCAGTATTATTTTTGCCCATTTAACGGGCTTGGTGGATTTATACGCTATTTTAAGGTAGCAGTGGTCATCATAACGATAACAGAGCGCAGAAAAAATCGGAATTATTCTCATGGCAAGATCTGCACTGTTAATAATATTAACTAAATAACCCGACGTCGCACGGAATAGTATTAGCCAGAGCATAGTTTTTAAGACATTACTCTAACTGCAACAGTCGTGTTTTGTCGGTGACGAGAAATGTAGGTTACTAGAATCCAACTACTTATAATGAATTGGTTAGAAATGTATAAGAATTCAATTATAAGCATGTATACATCACGAATATTATACTTTACGGATGTACCACCACGTACATACGGACACGGCGATCACACTGATGTGGGGTACTTGATTTACGAAGAAAACCGACGAAATACGAAAACGAGTTTGCATTTGTGTTTTATCTTGTATTTTAGCATGTCAATTATTTAAGAACGTAAAAATAAAATATTCCAGAAATGTATAGCTCACGTTATTCCAGCAGTCCATGTTTGAGTTTTGTATTTTTTATTTTACAATTTTTCCTATTCAATTTTAATCTTATTGTAAATGCATATAAACAAGCGCAATTTTAAAAGCTTGAGTATTATAAAAAATGTAACAACATTAGGTATTAGAACTTTTTTTTGCGTATATATCAGAGCAAAGTTTAAAATTATGTAATAGAGATAAATATTAGGAACTTATATTTTTATGTAAAATGTTATAATTTTTGTTATTTGGCAAATTTAAGTGTCCCAAGTTCATTTTCCACTTGGACACGTTCGGGCATTTTATAAAAATGGTCCTTTGCAAAACAGAAATTCAATATACTGGTACATAGGTTATGACAAGCAAATAATTATAAATAAAAGATAATATAATTTAAATTTTTTCCCCCTAACTATGCTAAACCAAATCTGGTATGGTTAATGCAAATTAATTTTAGAGGTTTTGTTTGAGATAATGTGGTTTTAATATGATGTTATTTGTGTGCATACAAGCGATTCCAAGGGGACGTTATAATAATACTATTCAAATTACATAAGTTTTTGGTTCAATGAGTTTTGCAAGAAAGACCTCAGAAATTTGAATAAAGGGAAGGCAATAATAAAATTATTCTAACAATATTAACAAAATTTTTATAATATCTTTGAACACATTAAATCAGGTAACAAACCACACATACATTTCAATGCCATATTGATTTTAGTATATAATGTTCCACTTTTTCAATGTTTTAGTGATTTGTTATTTATTTTTTACTAATTTTATAATATACACATATTATATAGGTAATACCGTATACTGTAGCTGTTATGTAACTTAATACAGTTTTATTTAACTGGAAATAAAAAATTAAAATTTACTTTATAATCGAAGAATGGCATATTTGATTTCAATAATCTAAAAAGGAATAAAGTTCGTTCAAATATTATATTCAGCAATAATTATTCATTTGGAATCGAATTGAAATTTTTTATTTTTAAAGTAAAATACCTGCAAGATAATAGCCTCTTTGATGTATAATTCTGTACTATTTTTTTTAAGTTTCAGGTCCCAAATGAAGTGAAAAATATATTTTACTGATGACGTGAGAAGTATTTATTTATTTTGTATACATGAACGTACTCTTTTTTTTCAGGTATAAACTATTTCAAAAAACATGTTATATACAGCATTATCGAATAATTGAAAATTGTATATTTTTCGTAGTATCTACTTTATAGAGATAGGTATAATAACATAATTAGTTTTTATACAGTTGTCTAGTAGATTGTAGCTAATTATCGTTAACACAATAAGATTAAAAACTACATATTTAATTAGATATTTATACTTTTTAACGAAAATAGTTGAAAAATGTTGAAATTCATTTTTTTTATACGTTTCAATATAAGTAGAATATTTCAGATCAATGACTTCCCCTTTTTTTATTTTTTTATTTTAGATTAAAAAAATATACTTCAAAAATGTCCAAGACATTAAGGAGAGTTAATTTTTACATTCGTATTAATTTATCAATATATTGTTAATTTTATATCATAATATTGTACTTTATAACATATTTTGTCATTATTTATCATAAAATTAAAATCAAATCTATGATATATTTTGGTGTATTCCTGTATTCCACTGCGAATAATATAATGGTGAATTATATTGTACATTACTTATACATTATATCAACATTTTCAATGGTGGTCTTTGTTTGAACGTTTACCTTTCTTTTATATATTCTATTTTGTATTTTATTAATTGAATTGTGGAAATAATTGTGCGAATTAAATTAACATTCGTACGTATATAATAGTTAGTTACGTCTTTACATTGCCTATTGTAATGGGTTTATATGATTTTTCAGTGGAAATTTACTGAACTCTATGTTATCGCGTTCTGTTAAGAACATCCGATTGAAAATAAATGCGTACATCGCATAACGTGAATAAAATCTACGTGGTGTTATAATATGTAAAACACTATCATATAACTCAATTGAAAATTTAAAACTCATTTCAAATTGTCTCGCTTTTTCAGATTTTTATAATATAAAATTTTCATCCAGGTTTAATATTCTTTTGTACACCGCGCTTTTAATACGTATACGAGAATGTTTAGTGGTTTGTTATCTTTTGGTTTGGCTTCGTATATTATAATATACGTTATGAGTATATTATTTCATACAAGTATATCATTATGGTATGACGGTTTTCTTTTTTTTCATCTACCACATGTAGTTACTGTATATTCTGGGGTCTTAGACAATTTTACAGTGTCAATATTATAGAGATGATAAATTTCCAACAGTTTAGTCAGAGGTTAGGGGAATAACATAAAAAAATAAATAAAATGAATAAAGCAAGAAAAAACGCAAAATTGAGTCTTGAATTAAATATGAACCCGTCCAGCGCATCTCGCAGTGTTTGTTCGCAGGGCACACCGAGTATTGATGTTTAATGGCTTTTCGTTTTGTTTGTACAGATGTGTCCATGCATATAACGGGGCGGGCAAAGGGGATGCTAAACGAGAATAATAATAACTAATTATTAATTCATAACGTTCTGAAATCCCTTTTCTTTAATTTGAAGTCGTTTTGCTTTTTCTCATTCAAGCTAACTCGAAAAACGCACGAGTGGCTTGTACGGAATAAATCACATTATAATAATGTATAATAATATGCATTATATATTAATTTAGTTCGGCAATATTTTCATTTAACACTTTGCTATGCTTAATGTCCACATGAGAGATGATTCTTGCTACTAAAAACAGTTTTACACATATAAGTACACAAAATGTATATGGTTTTACAGGATAGATGAATTTCAATCAATTATAATTCACCTCAAATATGCACAGATCAGCAAAATAAAGTTTGTAAATCGTTTGTGGTGAGGTTTTACTGGGGCAAAAAAAAAACAGTTTCTGCTTTCAATGTTTACCCGATTATTTGGGTACTGTATACTTTAACGACCGTTTTACGAATAATTATAAAACATAAAATATTAAAAATAAACTAATTAGAAAAGTTCTTATAATTTTAAAATATATTGTTTATCTCAGAAATATCCGCTCGTAAGAAAAGTGCCTACTATTAATGTATAGGTACGCGTGTTTGTGTTGTAAGTTTTTATATCAAACAAAGGATTACAAATTTAAATATGTATTTTTTTACTATTATCAACTTTATGATTTTTTCGGATGGTATTATGTTTTAGATTCTGAGCGAACCATGAAAGGTATTGATCTTATAACGACGCATATCACTTTTTTTTTTGCTTGTTTTCATATCTAATACTTATACCAACACTTATCTTTAGTTGAAATGATTGATGTATAAAAATGCAAATTTAATTGAACTTTACGTAATCCCTAAATGAAAACACATACTAAGACATCTAAACGGTTTTTATAAACTAAAATTAGCATTTCCATGTTGCTTTTGGATTTCTTAGTATAATTTTTTTCCATATAATAAACTGTAGATGAGAAAACAATTATTCGGAACTATATAGTTAATTCAAGTCACTTTTTACGTGAACAATTTTAATTTCAGGCTTTTATACATTTACATGTAATAAATAAAAATAAAATACTGACATTATTAGTTGTAAGCATAGTCGTTTGCAGAGCGACTTAAATAATAAAATTTAAAATCCGTTTGGTTCTGATTAAAAATAGCTGGTTTATTTATTATTGTTTAATATTTTTAGCAACTGATCATTAAAATGATATATATATTATAATTTTGTTGGTTGGTGGAAATTAATTATTTTATGGAAATTATTTCAATGCGTCTTTATCGTACGGACGAAAAGAAAACCATTTATTTTCTTTTTCATAACAACATAGAATTTCATTTCCGAGGTGCTGTAATAAAAATAATGAATATCACACATTCCGTGTTCTAATCGAGTACAGTTGGGCACATTTCGCGCAGTTGGAATGACATGATGTGTACACTAATCCTCGAGCCGAGCTTTTTCCTTCCAGTTCTGTCAGACATGTTTCGCGTGATCGCAATAGTACTAGACGTGTATCATAATAATAATAATATAATGCATCTATTTGACAATCAATTTTCACTTAATTGGAAATAATTTTTAATTTTCTATTGTGATTGGATCGTGAGATAAGGACAACAATGTAGTTATAATTATTTAAGTATGATTTCGGCCTATATGATTAATATTCGTATGCTTCTTTAAAATAATCACCAAAGATGACAAGAATTAAATAATTAATGGAAAATACTTTTTACGGGAGAGAAAAACGATATTATTTTTATTTTAAATTTTAAAATATATTTTATCAAAACCAATGTTCTCTAACGATTATTGCAAGATAATAATGGATAAAATAACAAGTGGATAAATTGATGTAAAACTTTACTATTAGATATTCTCGCTTCATTACCTTTTGATTGCTTTAAATTACTATTGTGTAAAATATTATAATTTTATAAATAAAAATAATTTTTGATGATTTAAAGAAAGCGACAGTTAAGGCAATTGCCAATCACTTGTTATAATTGTATATTAGTAGTTAATACTGATACATTCTTAGAAACTAATAGTCTTAATGAGTACAAATGTAGTCGAATTAACATTTTTTGCTGTATAAAATATTAATTAATTTTATGGATGTAAAATAATTTTATTAGTTTGAAAAGTGAATTTATATCTTTTACATACAAAACTATTTCTTTAGTAATTGTTTCAAAATTCTTATTTATAAATTATGTATGGTCTTAATGAAAAAAACAAATTCACACACTATTTAAGTATAACGGTCATCATAAATAATGATATATTATTGTATGTACTTATTATGAAAAAATTTAAGAAAGAACAACATTAAATTTATATTTCCATAACAATAACAATGTTTGGGGATAAATCCACATATAAATGTATTTTTCCAGTATGTGTGTGTATATATATATATATATATATATATATATTATATTATATTATGTAACTGTTTGACTATTGCTTTTTATTTGTACAGTTATATTTTTTCCTCAAAATATTAATATATTTAAGAATTGTCAATGTTTATTTTTTCTATATACAACAAATAATGTCGTTATTAAAAAATTTAATACTTAGATCACTACTTATATGTTATAGTGGTGGTTGTATAATAAAATGTGCACACATGTGTGTGAGTTTTTACCTACCAGCTTTAATAGGTTTATTAGTCATTTAATACTATAAAGCCCTTTTGACCAACTAAATACGTACCTACCTAAACAGTATACACTTCGCAGACTAATATAATATTTTAAGGTAACAATCAATTACAACGTTATTTAGGTGTGCACGCGTCATGAATCATGATAATATTCACAGACGGGTCTTATAGGATCGTTTTATGTACATTATAATGTCTAATACGATTTGAAAGTACAACGTTACTACACAGTATACAGGATGACCCTTAGCTTACCATTTTCATTTCGTTTATTTTGATCTTAGTACAGTTTTATAATCAATAAAAGAGCGCCGAATTTAACAATTATTATAGGGAAATTTACATTTTCATCCCTTAAGTGTCTGAAAAAAATAACTTTTTCAATTTTTCGTTTCTACAAAATTACAAGGTACGCAAGTTATGGTACAAGTTTGTTTTCTAGGTCTTCTTCTAAGTGTTTTTATTGATTGATTCGATAAGTTTTAAATGATGATTTTTTGTTTCCCCCTAAGATCGAGTACTTTTTAAAATTGTGTACAAAAATTATATGCGTGAAATTTACTGAAACTATTGTAGTAACGCTCATTGATTACGCTGTCTCTGTTGCATAATAAAAGTTGGTGTTTTTTATTTTAAAATTTTTTCTTACAGCATTTTTCTCAAGTATGTACTATAAATAATGTGTATAATAATAATAAGTCTACTGTTATAGCGTACTATATATCGTAAATGTTTTGTATACATGTGACATTTTATCTTAAGAGATATTCAAGACGCTAAGTTTTTCCACTACGCAATTTTAGATTCTTCAATATTTTTAAACACATTATCATTTCACATTTTCAATTGTAAGTCACATTATACAAACAGTTTTTAGTTGCTGGGAATAAATCATTTTAATAATAATAATATCGAAATGCTGTTGTACTTTCACGATAACAAATTCTTTAAATGCGCGCATATTATTGTATATTATTATGTGCACGAGCGCGTGTATTGGTGGTTTTCTATTTGATATTTGATATGTTATTGGGTCCGGATGGTATGATACGGAAAGCGAACACCATATCGACATGCCTTTTTGTTGTTGGCTCCGAAATGCAAAATCTCATAACGTTTTCGTTGAATACTATGTACTAAGAATTTTGCATGAGGACATTGGATTTTATTTTACAGCGTTACGGTTACGAAATAAAATCGTACTATTACTGCGGTTTACCATTTTAAATATTACAAGTGTATATAATATGTAAACTCGAATGGCCATAAATCCTCAACATCTCCGTTCGTGAGAGCACGCCAACGAGTTGTAAGTACATGTGGTATACACGCGCCCATGAAACTGGCTGGATTTCAAAAAGTACAGTTACATTATACACGAAGTCAGTGGTCTTTGTATTGTGACTAAAGGTACCTACGTTGTTATTCATTCGAACGAATACACCGACATCATTTTTCTGCGGTCGGAAACGTCTCGATTTTCAACACATAACACTATAATATCTATTGCGATATTGTATTAAAAAGCATCATATTCGAGACTCACTGGGTTATAAACGAAAATCACAGTACCTTATATTTTATAATTTAGAGTCCTATCGATCGTGTAAAAATTATTAGTTTGCACTGTCGTTCGTATAAATACTGATGAAGATATATTAAAATTGTTTGGTCACTTTGTATTTTTGTTGATTGTACTGCATGATGTAGTACGTCAAACTGATATAGTTAGCTGTTTATATTGTATATATTTTTTTTACTAAAAATGTAATCTATGTAAAACACCAGGCTTACTAAAAATACACCTTAGTATTTACTCACATTATGTTTACTGTATAAGATATTTTGTGTGTTTCGTATCTTCAGTTGACTGTCTAAATACGCCATGAAGTTATAATAAATTATATTACCCACTCTAAGTGAAGTTATGTTATTGTTGTTTCTATGATTTAAGAGATTTTTAGTTTTAATATAATACCTACAATTAGTACAAATGAGTTTCTCGACTATTAATAATATAATAATAAATATAGAATAAAAAAATAAAAATAAATCAAAATTTTATGTATTTTATAGAATAATCATTTATAGGTATCGTTTATTTTATATTGAACATTTTTAGGAGAATATAATATATTACCACTATTCATGTTCAAAAGAGATCGAGTAACAATCCGATATTATTCCTCTTTGTTGTAAAAGTAAAAATCTGAATGACCCACAAACGTATAAATAATAATAATATGCTGGGAGGTCTCTCGTATAAAGATTGGGTAGCGAATCCACATATATTATACGTTTATATAAGGAAACGCATTCCTAGATGTACATATTTTTGAAATTTGTCTGTAAAGAAAAACTATTATACTTTGTCAAACATTAAAGGACCATCCAACTCATAAAAATCAATAACTATTTTACTAACTTAATATGTAGAAAACAATCTAATTATCATAATGATACCACTAAAATTTGTTTGTGACTATCCATTCGCTAGTTACGATGATTTTTAATATTGCGCGTTACGTCACGGATTCTTTTGCCGCGGCGCCGGCCATATATTATAATTTATAATACACAGCAATATACATATATCCGTTTTTAGTTTGACGTAAAGAAACTGTTGATAAATTAAGTTTTTTTTGGGAATAGCCTAATATAATATATTGAATAGTACCAGTACCTCATAATATTTCTATTCATATAATCATACGACTATCACATTTTGGTTTATATGTTATAAATTACGAATTTACCATACATTTACTGTGACCGTGATATTATTTTGACATCGTGTGTCGGAATACTTAAACTGGCTTGTTTATTTATCTTTTAACTCATTTTATATTATCTAACTTTTAATCTTGTCTAATCTATTTTTATCCATTGTAGCATATGTTATTATAATATATCAATACATAAGTTATAACTCTCACTTAGTTTACTAGTTAGTAAATATCACTAACGCTGTCAACATAGTATTGTGTTTAGTTATTTTTATTTGATTTATTATAATATAACAATAATGTTTGGGTGTCCATTAAAATGAAATATACGTATATGTATATTAAATCTTGTAACAACATTTTACACAACAATCAATAACAGAAAGGAACCATACTCACATTTCACACTTTTACCACCTAACTAGTTACTAACTAAAAATTGTTTAAACTAATACGAAATAAAGAATAACTTTAATACGACGATAGAACTATATAGTACCAATGTCCAGTATGTATATGAAATCAAATTAAATAAAAAAATTAAATATTGGTATGAAAAATAAACATCCATATTATTTTTTAAAATATACAAAATTAAAATTAACTCTTATCATAATAGTGTATTGTAATATAATTATTACTATTTTATTACCTAGTATTAAATAATAGTGTGATAAATATATAATTATTAATTATTATACTGAAAGAAAGATTATGAGGTACTTTTAAATAAATTTTATTAAGTAATTTGATAAAATAAAATAAAACAATTAATTAATAAAATGAAAATATTTTCGAAAACGTTGTACTTCGAATATTATTTAATATTTTCATTTTATCCATTGTTTTAACTATAAGAAACATAGTTGAGTGATTTGTTAACTTTTTAATTTGTTTGAAAATTAAAACAATAAAATAAGATGCTAGTGTGATGAGTTATTATAGATGTAGGTAATAACCTGAGTAAATCAGCACCTGATTGTATTATATTATTTACTATATTATATATAAACAGTATAGGTATAGGTACGGAATACTATAATTGAACACGTGTATAATGTACATGAGGTAAAGATGACAATATTGTAGCTGCTGCCGGGCAACCTGCTTAACATTGTTTAACCTAAACCTCATACCTATATCTCATCAGTGTTGTGAAAACTAAATATTAAGCTGTCGGATCTAGTAACGTGGTCTATTGAATTTTAATTCCACAAAGGCTATAATTAAGTTTGGGACCTTAAATGGGTCTTCGGATCGCATGCAGTATTATTAACAAGACTTCAGATGTGTAATTCAGTTAAATTTGTGATATGTTCGCTTGGAAAACATGATTATGCTTGTGTGGCTGTGTCATGTATGTTCGTGTTTGTTTATGTATGAAATATGAGTACCTATGTATTGTAGATAATTTTACGGCGAGCAGTTTTTAACTACGTATTTTGTTTTGTTTATGTGAAATTATCAATCAATACCAGTCAAAACAATCACATTTTTATCTGAATCGTGCTTGGAACATTCACAACATTCAATACACTGTCGCACAAAATGAATGTAACTAAAATAATATATAATCCTTGTGTTTAATTATAATTATTTTTTTTTTTTTTTACCAAAATTCAAACGTTGTTTCAAAAAATATACGTGTAATCTGTTTTTCATGTTTGAAACACGATAAAAACGTGATGGACTAGAATTTCCCAAATTGATTAAACTCATTCCGATTGGATGGTCGTCTCGTATAATTTGATGCATAATATTATTATTGTAACATCCGTAATTGCTTAATTACCTTATATACACACCTTGCTAAAAATCTAATCTTGAATTTGGCTCTGTTTTTTGGAACCCAACTTAATAAACTTATAAATGTCTAAAGACGTTTTTTTTGTATGATCGCTCATAAAATAATATGGTAGTTAAATCAATTGATGTCGCATTTAAATGTCAAATACCAACTTTAAAGTCAAGATATCTATTTATTGATACATAAACTTAGTTTATACATAAACTATTAAATAATAAAATTATCAACCAAGAGCTATAAGAATAAATTTATTTTAAAATACCATTATAACGCACAATAACAAAAGTTGTTTTATACTCTTTTGAAAAAAATAATATTATTAAATACAGCTCATTTTGCTAGATATTAATGTCTTGTAATGATATATCTAAGATTGATTTTTTTATGATTGCCCTAACAAATTAAAATATGTATTAACTACAAATAATTATATTTTAACTTAAATGTATATTCGTATTTTCATAATAACTATTTACTTCATTATTTTTTATAATTTTAATTTTACACTGTTATTTTAAATCATTTTAAAAATATATTCATGAAGCAGTTTTGGTTTTAAATTGTTCGCATGCTGAATTACCACAGCTTCATATTTATATTTACTATCTGTATTATTACCCTTTGAGGGTGTTATCTTATAAAAAAATCGTATTATTAACATTATTATTGACATTATAATTATTATTATTAAAATTATTATTTTATTGTGTCATCAAAGTGATCACTGAATTTGACCAACCAATTTCTCTACCACAGTCGGCGTGCACAGATTTCTTTTAGCATTTACTATTAGATTACAATTTCAGAGAGTATAGTTTACTTCATTGTTAAAATTTACATTTTTATTTCTTTTGATTATTAGAGACTTATTCAACATTATTTTTCTACTGTTTATTTAAAAGTGTAGACTTTTATTTCCAAAATCATTTGAAGCCAATCGTCATTTTTGATTAATTCAGATAATTTAATTGGAAATGTTTTAATTATGTGATATTGTTGTATTGGCTTATTGCAGCAAACGAAAAAACGCCATCGTTGTTATACGTGTACATTCTATGTGTAGTTTACGGTATTATTTATTAATTCATTTGATTTTAAACTTATAAAGAACTACTTAAGAAATTTTAATCTTCAAAAGAAAAGCCATTAAGCTAAACTTCTAACGTAAACGGAACAAACAGCCCAGGGCAATAGAGTCTGCAAGTAACAATGATAAAAATAACCTGAAATATTATTTTCGATTATAATAATTTTTATTATAACTAAACCACTTTACAAAAATGTATAATATCATATTATATCATTGTAGTTATTCGCAATTTGGTATAAAACTATAATACAACTATAATAATTACTTATAGCACAAAATAAATTAATTGTTTTTTTATTGTCTACTCAAAATGTGAAAATATACACCTTTTTGTATTTTTTTATTAACACTGCACGACTGCGTGAAACAATTTACTTTCACCCTTTTAAACCGTAATTTTGTTATTTCATTCAAAAAAGGATCTAAATAGCTAGATAACATATTGTGATCATAATTAAAATATATGTGGGCGTTAAGTCTTATCAAAAATTAATTTTGTTTGTTTTGGTGAACTATTATTATAAACATACAGTTGTTATGTATGTTTTAATATAATTTTACACCGAATTTTAAACAATCAGAAAAGTGCATAAATTCAACGCTCTTCATGTAACTTATACAACTATTAGTAAACAAAAAAATATTATTTAAATCAACCTTGTTGGTGTTAAATGACAATATTATACATTATAAATCTTTTTTTGTACTTGTTGATATTCGCTGCACAGAAAGATCCGAGAACGAGAGGAAATTCTATTTGTATAAGAAAATATTTCGAATGGTTTTGGCATAGTGATCTTGAAAAAATAAAAATGAAACAAATATGTTGTTTATAATAATAAATTGTCGATTGATAAACAGAAGGAAATCTACAGGGAACAATATACAATGTGTGTGACATAATATGTGTTAAAGATTGATATAATACTATTACGGGAGACACTTTCATTTCACGTATTATTATTAAACTACCGAAACGCCTTGAACCTATTTCTTACTTTCCTAGTTGCACAATATATCTTGGTATTTCCACAAAAAGTTATTTCCGAAAAATTTATAAGCGAGTCAGTTGTAAAATAAAAGATTTCATCCACCATAGGGGAAAATATTTACGGAAAACTATAATTGCTCTCTAACACAAAATGTTTTGCAGAATGAAAAAAATTGATTCGACATAATTAGATGACATCACTTGTTAGTATTTTCGTACGACTCGTTATTATAATATCTATAATGCGTTTTTTTCCAATTTGACTGTCGGAAAAAAAATGTTCAAGACTATTTATTGACCGTCAAAAAAAAAAAAAATATATATACTAAGGGATAAGACAAGTAATTTAATTTTCGTAGAAAGATTCAATCAAAATTATTTTACTGTAGATTTAAAAAAAAAATATTAGTTCATCTCCTTATTTTCGTCAAAGATGCTGTACATTCTTTATCAACTAACGCTATAGCTATGCAGTAAGAGGTTATGAGTGATATACTGATATATCAAAATTTTCTACTATCTTGTCACTGGTTCCAATATACCATAGTAATGATGTACGCCATGTACCACAATAAGTTTCGTGTATAGTGCGTTTTATTTTTATGTATGGGTGAGTTTGATTATTTTAAGTCAACCCGTCATAAATTATTTTACTTACGCCGTAAATTGTTTTACGGTGCACGAATAACGACTGAAAGTGTTCTTATTCTTGATAATAAATTAACTAGTTTCAAGCTGCGCCGTGACGAATCCAACATTCGAGCTGACTTCGTATGTTTTCTGATGGATCATTATATTGGAAAAGTATAATAATTATTCTCGCTTTTGGTTGTATCCCGCGGTGTTCGCATGTAATAACGTCACGGTCAGTATCCATTTAAACGAGGATAATGCTCGTTTCATTTTAATTCGTCAACATTAAACGTCAATGTCAATTACAGTGACAGTTGAAATAATAGACTTATAGGAGTAACAAATATTTTTTTTATTTACATTACGTCTTACGCTATACACCGCGCACCGGGGTTAATTTTAATAGGTACTTGTCTATATTTATTTTTTCTTAAAAATAGTGAGTGATATTGAATTTAATTTTGCTTCATATAATTTGTTCATTTTGTCTCTTTCACAATTTTTACTAGTTTCTTCTCCAATATAATTCCTAATTTGTTCGTAATTACTCGTATTATGGCTTTATTAAAAACTAACTTATAAAATGTTCACAACTAGTTAATAAAACGAAAAGAATGTCATTTAAACAATACTTTGGGTGAGTATATTAGAACCAAATTATGTTGTCCATCAATCAGGTATTATTTAAATAATTTGTATCTTAAAGTAATGTAAAACTATCTACTTCCATTACAGGCAATGCTTAAAGGGATCAGGTATCAACATTATATACATTGATATATATGGGGTGTTTCAGTATTATTCGATAAATGCAATAACTTTTGTTCTAATAATTACTTAACAGTAAGTCATGAACTCGGAATAAGATAAAACGTTTAATCGTGTTATCGATTTGTAAATTGGTATTCGAACATTGAATTGATTTAAATATATTTTGCATAATATACGTTTTCATTACTTATATTCATAAACTGAGTAAAAGAGCAAACGTTATACTGTGGACTTAAAAGAATATGGTGTTTTAAATAATTTTGGTTGAAAATTGTGCAATTTTATAAATCATAATAAAGTAATATATAGTATTTATTGAAAGCCAAAAGCTACATTACATGTAATGTAAACAATTACAGAATACTGTAACACTATAAAGTCAAAATAGAAGTACGTCGTGCTATTATTATATTGGAAACATGTTGCATTATTATTTATTAATAAATCCTCTTCGTCAACTGTCAGATTTTTTTTAATAATTGAATCCAACAAGTACATTTGTACATAATCAAATATTATTAAACTCTGGCAAGCTGTCCATTAAGTATTATAAATGAATGTCAAAACTAACTGGAAAACCAATAATCGAGTAAAGCTGTACATTTTTAAAATAATTTTAATTTTTTTTTTTCTTAAAAAAACATCACTATTTTTGTTTTAGAATATTAACCAAGATTCAGAAAGGTAAAATAACAATTGACAAACATCGAAAAAAGCAAGCTATGGGTCGATACTAACAAGGCTGAGTGGACGAAGATGTTAATCACAGATTTCAGAAGATAGATAAAGACGTTCAATCAGAAGGTGATGAGATTCCACATGTATCAAGTGCTCATGAAATATGGATGCTCTCAGAGAAATCTGTTTAACTGTAAAAAAAAAAAATTATGATATTGAACGTTGCGCATGCAATCGAAAAAAAAAATTAATTGCATATTATTTCTTTCTAGCTTCATTCTCATTTAACGGTACGATACATACGTAGTACGCATCATGTATCATATAATTGACAATTTAGAACTAAAATTAACAAATATTTAAGATAAAAGTTTAAAAAACTAGCCCTGAGTAAGTATTGTGCAGAATACTGATAAACGCAGTATGATTTTTAAAATTTTAATATTAGTATATAAATATTTGATCATTTTTAATGTCTGTAATAACTGAATTTTATTCTTCATAAGAGACAGTAAAACTTAAAAGTAATTTTTTCTAAAGTAACACACAAATCCAATTTATCATTGAAAAAGTAACCATGTATAACTTTTGGTACAAATTGACTTCTACAGTGTTTTCAGGAAAAATAAAAAATATAGAGTCAGTTAGAAATATACAAGTTCCACTTTGATCAAATTTATAATATTTTTGAAATCTATTTTTGTATTTATACAATTCACAAAATAGGTACCTATATTATAGAAAATATTAATATTAAATTATTAAATCTCAAGTCTTATTACTAAGACGGCGTTATGTTTAGGCAAAAGTACTACATAACTATTGCGGGAGACAATCGATCCATTATTTTTAGTTTATTCATCTTGAATTAATTAGTTTATATATTATATCAAATGTGACCAATTTTATAATTTACGATTTATAACTATACTTTACGAAGCTTTCAATTCAAATTGGTTATTCTAAAAAATCATTACTTGAAAAAATATAACATTGATAAATAAATGGTTGTTTTTTCCTTCAGTCATAGTGTATAAAATTGAATTCATGAGTTAAAATATTAAATAATACATAATTTTTAACCAACCTTTTTAATTTAAGCTTATAAAAGATAAACTTACAAGTTAATTTCATTTATGAATAAATAAAGGGAAGAAGCATATATATTATGTAATTATAAAAATACATACCCAGATTTATAAATTTTAACATTTTATTTATTTTTTGCTTAAACGCTTTTTTTTTTCATTGTAAATCTACAATAAAAGTTTTATGCAAAAACTTTTTAGATTAGAAAATGGATACAGCTGGTACTCTTAAAAAGTCATTTTATGAATTTCTTAGTAATTTCCTGACATATAGGAAAAAATTACAATAAAATATCAGAAACGATATCAAACTTCTTTTTGCTAACCAAGAAAAAAAATATCACCCTCCACGTAAAATACTAAGAACAAATAATTTTATTTGATGTCAAATCTTTTTGATTAATGTGATTAAATATACTTAATAGAAAGTTTTTAAGTTTTAATTTCTATTAAACGTATACTACTATAAATACAACTAATGCATTAAAAAAAAAAAAATGCATTAGAAAACATCAACTTACTAAAAGAATAGGGAAAAATTGAAAAACATTAATTTATGGTCAAATATTTAACACAGAAAACTATAATCGAGCAATAGACTTAAATTATTGGCTCTCAGAACTTAGAACTTTGCACGAAAATTCTTTGTAAAAGAAGTATATTCAGATATAAGATTTATTAAGACCCCATAAAAAAATTGGTTTTAAAAATTGGTATATTACCTGTAATAAGACTCTATTTATAGCTTGTTAAATAAATATTTGACATGTATTTTTGAACATGTCGTTTTAGAAATTTTAAATGTGTTTTCCCGTTTTTTCAGTCCATAGGAATGAACCATATAGTAGCCGAAATAAATTTTCTGATGTTGTATACAGACAAGGTGAGGCTATATATTTATAATGTGTTTTATCTTTTACAAACCATGTATTTATTTAATTTTTTTTTTTTTTGTAGTGAACAAATGTTCAATTTAAATGGTTTTTGGCAAACGAGTTAGAAGATTGTTTGAATTCAACAAAAATTATAATACCCATTACTGTGATGACCTAAACTCCCATTTATTGCTTCCAATAAATGTTAGACTATGTCTTGTTTAACATTTTATTATGAGGTTTTTTTTCTGAAACGTAATAGATATTTTTAAAATTATTCCATAAACGATAACACTTCTTTTGTCTTAAAAATTATTATCAATTTAATGTGTGCTATTATACTGTTTGTAGGAAAATTTTTAATGAAATACCAAAACCAATATGAATTTCATAAAAATTATCAACTGCATTATTTTTTTAAATCCTTAATACATTATTTTGTTCTTTTTTATTAATCATACTACCCTCCGAAAGTATTATTTTTATAAAAACAATGTATATAATGTTGTTCAATAAGTACCTTCCATATTCTAGATTAAAATAATAAATATGTTATATAGTAGGTATTAAAATATGTTTGATAATATTGTTCTTATATGATACTATTATTAGTATTATATTATAATTTTATATTCATGTTCTAATTGATTCTTCAAATTGATTTTCTTTGAACGGTAGGTTTTATTTCCATATAGTGTATAATTTTTAATCAAAAACTTTGTGTTATTTATCAGTACCATATTATAGTTGGGGAATTAAAATTGTGTATGTATTTAATTATTATTAAATATTATATATTGCATATAACAAACAGTGAGTTTTCTAGATGCAGTAGATTGTAAAAAAACCAACTCTCTTATTTTGAATATTACAAACTCTGAGGATCACTAAAACTAATTTTAATTGTTTTAAGAATTTTATAAGAAATAAAATACTT
Source organism: Chaitophorus viminalis (assembly GCA_025469195.1). Classification (NCBI taxonomy): domain Eukaryota; kingdom Metazoa; phylum Arthropoda; class Insecta; order Hemiptera; family Aphididae; genus Chaitophorus; species Chaitophorus viminalis. The sequence goes on along the minus strand of JAIPRK010000355.1, from coordinate 53,604 downwards.
GTTTCATCACGTTTAATATTTACATTCATGTTTATTATACCAAAGATGATATGAAAATAATTTCTGAGTTTTCTGTGAAATGTTTGGCCATTGGTACATAAATACACTCTGTTGGAACTAACTAAAGCAATTTTAACGAATGTTACTGTACAATCAACAATAATATTTTTGATACGTTATAAATATTTAAGAAAAATGTGAATAGAATAGTAAATTTTTCAGTTTACCTTTGTGATAGACAAAAAATATTTTGGAGGAGAGGAGTAACCATATAAGATGTTAAATCAATTGGTTACAAAATAATTTAGTTTAAGATGTCTGTTTTTTTTTTTTTTTTGTATCTGTGTACACGATTTTGATCAAAAGGATTAAACTAATAAATACAAACCTGACATTTTTCTTAAATGACATTTTGTCTAGTTGGTACACTAAAAATATAATTTTTTTTTTTAATTTCTTAACAGTGTTTCATATAGTTTTAAAAAAACATTATTATATTTACAAAAGAAAAAAAAATACTTCAACAACCAGGATACAGGTTTTGAACTCGGTTTTATTATGTACTATTCCATTAAACTATTATGTTAGGTATTATTTGATTATTTATTTATTTTGGTTGACCTAGTGACACGATGAGATATTTACCGAATATTCTTATATAATACTTTATTATGCAGAGTATTAGAATTGTATTTATAATTTTTGATATATTTTTATTACATTATTATATAATATATAGAAACTCAAGATTTCCGATAATATGTGTAACTCGGTCTAACTTGCTTTATACCTACTATAACTTTATCATTCATATCTTTATACAAGTTAATCCACTCGGCTTCTTGCATTTGAAACCATTTATTGGAGAACAATGTTCATTGTTACATTGGTTTCAACTTTAAAAGACCAATATCATATGTATATATATATATATCCACCCCTGTACTTAACCCGACGACGGAGTTTTATCTGACCTAGAATTTTTGCCATTTGTACAAATTACTGTTTATTATAAAGACATTGGACGTGTTTCTGATAAGCCTATTACGTAACTATAATAGTATGTTTATTTGGGTATAACTCAATTTGGCCAAAAACAAAACAAAATACGATTAGAGCTGCAACAGTATTGAAAAAGAACCATGTGATAAAAGTACCATGTTTATGTATTATTATTTATTATCCGAGATGAAAATATATTGTACTTATGCAAGACTTAAAGAGAGAATGCAGAGGAATCAGTCCTCCTCCTACATTAAGCAAATAGCGCTTAAAAATGTTCCCTTTTACATTTTACTAGACACTGGAAAACTGAATGCAACTAAACTGTTTGATCAAAATAATCACATATACAGTTAAAATTACCATTTACCTAGTTATATATTTTAAATATAATTTTATTTAGTTTACAATTACCAACTATTATTATTACATCTTGTCGGAGATCAACAGTAGATAATATTTCAAAGAAACAGTGTTATACAAACAATAACTAATATATACTAAAATTTTAATACCTATTAATTATATATTATAAGATATGACTATGTAAATGGTGAACTTTCTTGCAGTCATGAGAAAAGAGTGTTTAAAAGATAATGTATTTTACATTTCAACTAAATATCTTGATTTAGGATGCTGTGTTTATTTGTTAGTCGGGAACCGTTAAAGCGTATGATCTATTAAAATATGTCAATTATATAAAAAAAAAGGTTAGAGCTCACAGAAAATTTTTCCCTGCGTGGGCTAGTCCGACTCAGTATACACACATATACATATATATGATTTATTATCAATTATACGCATATAGATACATAGAACGCTCAAAATGGTATGGGGATCATAGTACTCCCAGCGTTTTATGCCACTTTAAGCTATGTATCTACGTCGTAATATTTCCTACATATTATAAGTAGGCTATCAATTATTATTATTTTCTACTTGCCTTACTTCTACGAAATTTTCACCGTTCATGCATGGTGACTCGGTAGGTGGAAGCCCGATGAATCGTTTATCATCGTAATCCATAACATGTCAATGTTACCATTCCTGAAACTGATAAAAAAAAAAACACATGTTACGAGGTATTTGGTGTATTAAAACGCGTTCACAATGTATTACTATACATTTTGATGAACATGATGAAGTATTGGCTTTTTATTCGATCAGTTTCAAATCACATGAAACGTGTAATATTATATTTATTATAAAAAATAACATGATTGCGATTTAGATTACGTTCAATTGGTCGTATATTAATTATATGGAAAACACACAACAACATAGTGTTCATTTACAAATTATGCATCACAACTGTGTACAACTCAAATATGTCCTATAAACTAGATTTGTCAATGTCCTGTATAATATTTTCTACTAGTTAGTATTATCACGTGGTGGTTGCATTCCTATAACGGGCAATGAGTTATAAATATGCGGTTTCTAATGCAACTTCAATAATTATTATCACAAGTTAAAATTCAAATTTTTTGTACATAACTGTGTTGTACATGGACTATTTTTAAACAGCTGGACATTTTGGAGAGTTGATTCCATGTATGTATATTGTATACTGACATCTAAAAATCTAATCATTTCTGTTGCATTAAGATTTCCACATGTTTTCCTAGTCCAGGAGGCCAATTTCTTCAAGTTCCTTCCCGTACCGATGTGCAAACCATTTGGGTATACAGAGTGACAACGAAGTGTATTTATAATTTGAATAGGACGACTTCCTAAATCTTCTGGCCACTTAATATAAGTGTGACTTTTGGGAAATATTTTGAAGGATAAAGTTTATCAATATAAGCTACGTAATTTAATTAACTCGAAGGTACATGTTCATAGAGAGGTGGAATTGATCACAAAAATATCACTAGTGAAGTGCGCATCAATGGTAGAATTAAAATTCCATAAGAGTAGACGGATATATCAATAAGTAAAGTACATGAAATATTCCTAGGAACATGTTGTTCGACGACATGTAAAGATATTATGTATACTATGTATATCAATATTGTTTTGATTTTTAAAAACGTAAACACACTCGTGCTTTTACTCTGTATTATATAATTTTAATATTAGCAAAACAACACCAAGCTCATAAATCACAATGAACCGGTGGTATTAAATACATAAATTACGAAAGTTGAGGGTCATTTAATGTTTACACCAAGTGTTCGTTTTAGTGATGTTTTTTTATTATCATTTTATCGTACGCGCATGAGTGTGCACAGGCCATTTATCAATGCATAATATTGTCATGCGTGTGTGTGTGTGTGTGTGTGTAGTGTACGTTCACTAAATGACCCGGAAGTGCTTTTACATACATGTTTAAAATAATATTGGTTGTTCTAGTTCCATTATACCGCAGATGAGAGAAAGTTTACCGAATTATAAACTTTCGTTCAAAGGATTTATCGGTTACCTTTATATATATAAATATAATATATCTGTAAGTAAGATTCAATGCGAATTAATTTCCAATCCATTTATAAGCAAAATAAACTTAATGTAATTGCGCGATGGGAACGCCACCGCAGTGTACCCCAAACTCGCATTCGGACGAGCACGTGGTGCGTACGTGCGGTAGAATTATACATTTATACACACCGCCGCCGAAACATGTAACCAAACCATATAATAAGTATTACTGGCAAATTTCCAATATACTCCCCGAATTATATGGCAAGTGGTTTACTTCCGAAATCACGCGACGTATTGATAATATATACGAAGATATAGCATTGATTTTGTAAATCTTCATGTATGTTCTCGTCCACCCTGAACAGTATTGCTGTTTCTCGTGGCCATCATCTTGGCTTCAACCTAATCTAGAACATGGATCCTAGTGCCCACATTGGATATACTTGTCTTAGTAGGCTTTCAATAGTCTCGGTTCGTCATGCAGTCGGTTTAAAATATCATTGAAAACATTATTATGTGTACTTGTGCTCTCCATTCTGACGATATTATGGATTTATAGTTGTGAATTCTCATACAGCTGATGACAGCTTGAAATTCTTGAAAAAGCATCAAATCTTACGATTTAAAATCTCTATACTTTTTTATAATCCTTATAATTATATGCCGGCTGCTAATCATCTTGGTTAAGCCTATCTTTAGTTGAATATAAACATATCTTCTGTATCATCTTCAGTCTTCACTTGTGAATAGAGAAAATGTGCAGTTAAATAATTACGATGTACGTTTGAACTATAGCTGATTTAATTTATCACACGATTGTGGGTAGTTAAGAATGACCGGTGCGTCGGAAAAATTCATAGATTTAATATGATATTTATTTTTTTACCCCTGCGGATTTTAGAAATTCGATTAACGAATTATTTACATTTCGTATGGCAAAGTTTAAAAGAAGCGTATACGTTTTAATTGTCTCTTATAAATACTGTTGTCGTACGGTCGATTTGATCCATGGAATTGTGTGAGCAGTTCGTAAATAGGGTATATTTTTTCGTTTGAATTCGTGTATAATCGTATTGACCACAGTTGCAGGTTTAGTATAAAATAAATAATTTTTTATTAAAACTAATATATTAATTATACAACTATTGGTATCAAATTGTTAATCAAGGCTATTTTATGTTTTGATTTATAGTTTTTTTCGTATACAAATGTTTATAATAAAATACATTTGTTCAAACGAGAGAAATATAAATGTAAAATGGAGGTAAATTTTAAACGAATATTGGTTATAAGTCGACAAGAAAAGGGATTTTATAGACGGATTGATATAACGAGATGAACATTTTGATTTATCCAATTAAAAACACTAAAGTTATTTTTTTTATTTTTTTATGTTTCAATTGATTAACGGTTGAAACGTCTCACGTATAAAACATTCTTAAACGGATAAATACTATATTATATAAATAGCTACAGCCAAGAAAATTTAAAACTTTCGTACACTAAGAAATTTTAAACGCGCTCTCTACAAAACAGTAAAAGTCCATCGCAAATCATTTTCACGAACTGTATATTCCGAGGTTAATTGCGTATAAACAAATATTATTTAAAAATTAATTATTTGTGTTATAAAATAAACATAGTTTTGGGTAGGAAGAAAATACCTGAGAATTATTACGATTAATTACTTGCTTTACATTAAATTTCACGGCAAGTTTGCTTCATATCGCGAGAAAGTACATTAATTGCGATTGTACGAAAGTCTGTCTATGAATTATTACCTTATTAATGGTAAAACATCTGTTCATGTTCGAACTGATGCAAACACCAAGACCGACAAACGTTTCGAAGAGGGTTGTGAAAACATAACAAACGTTGAGGAAAAAAGTAGTCATTCGTACGTGAAGTATACTACGCAACACGATCATTCGCAAAGGTTATGGATCAAGTTCACAACTCGATTTGATCATAGCACCTAGTAAAGTTTTCGTTTAATTCTGGTTTTGAAGTTGTAATACACATTGGGTGAGCTAAATGAAACAGTCCCGATTTTATTTTATTTTTATAGTTTCATTGTGAAAGTACGTGGATTTGCAAATAATTCTAAAAATTAACTTGCAAATAACTTTCAAAATATTGGTATGATATTGCAAAAAATTGATAAACTTTGGGGGTGGGGGACAATTTCACGAACGTCATGCAATCAATGAATTTATTTTTACTCTTCCTAGAGACACAAGTTTAGAAACCATATGTAAAATATTTTATTAGTATTGTTTTCCAAGAGAATCTATAAGCAGCGTATAATGTATGCTGATATATATTTATTTTTATTTTTTACTCCAAACAATTTCTATGGTGAATACACTTTTTAGTTTCTCATACAATTCAATACGTTTCAGACATCAATTGATCTTTTGTAATGACAGAGTTATTTTAAATAATGTTTATTTAATTTTTTTATTTCTAAAATAAAATGTCGAATCTCACAACCGTAGAGTCAATAATAATTAGTTTAAACGTAAAATAATGCAATCATTACGTTTTCAAAAATGTTTTGATTAAAACAGTATTATAAAGTGGGGATAGTTATGGTTTTCTATACCATTTGATTTATTTTATTCTAAGGACGTATTTGATTCTTTGTGGGTCTAAGCCTTGGTTATCACATACGATTGTCATTATATTATAGTATCTTGTGAACGGCTATTGCTCGAAATGAATAGTGTTTTGGTTGCTATTGTTGCTATGGCGACCAATTGTAAATACAACGACCGGGCCCAGCCAGCAGGTTACTCCAGCGACAATAGTACCATGATAAAAATACGATCCTTCACCAGTTCGCCATTCCCCTACAATGTTGACATGACCTTCACAAAAGTCCGATTTTGACTGTGTTTATTGTGTATTTTACTCAACAATGTACCTATATGTACGTTATTTTTCAATTTACTTAATTTTCGAGTCAATATTGTCGGGGGACCTATTGACCAACCGATCGTATGCGCTATTTGGTTATATGATTTCGATATAATATATTATTACGTTTATATTATCTTTGAAATATTTGCATTGCGCATTACACTAGTATTAGTTATCTTAACTGTTTGGACAGTATGTAATTAAAACATAACTACGTTTAATGTAAATTCCACCGTTATTACGGCAACTAGTTATTTGAATGTAGAATAGCAAAATATATAGGTGACATGTTGTATTATTTGGCTATTATTTTTTTGATTGCATTTAAAACACACTGGGTCAAAATAATTTCGTCTGATCATTTCGTCATTTTTTTAAAAAAAAAAGTTAAGAAAACAAGTTAGAATGCTTACTAAAGCTTCCCGGTTTCTAAATATATCAATTTATAAACCACGATTCCTCGTACAATCAAAAAATAATTTTTAACTTGCGTATAAAACTAAAACATAAACTATAATTATAATCATGTATTCTAGTAATCAACAGACGAATGGAAATAACGGGGGTGTAAAATCTTCAATATTTGTTCAGCAACATAAAGACTATTATGTAAACTCGACCAAGCGTCAGTATGATTGTTCAAGTTGAGTCTGAAGTAAAATTGAATCCAAAAGTTGTATCGTTGTTTTTAAATTTAGATACAGATTTATTACTCAGCTTTTGTAAGAGTGTAATGGTGTTGAAATAAGTACTATATGTCTACATATAAATATATATATAAGTAGTACCTATATTAGCTAATAAACTTCAATGCATTTAAAGAAAAATATTTCCCGTTTAAGACTGTTTGAAAAACAATCACATTACGTGAGTATAATACGGTATTTCTTTTATTATTATATTGTGATTGAATTACACTTTTGTTATATGGCTTGATGTTCGACCAGTTCTCACTAATAGTTATTTGAATATACAGACATTAATCACGTATAATTGTAGCCAATGACTTTACGCCGTACATCAAGAAAACGGAAACCCCTATGAATCTAAATCGTTTTCATTATATTGTTCCAATAGAGCTATTATTATCATGCTCCATAAAGTGACATGAAATGGTGTGTTTGTTATAAATTATTATAAACTCATCGAATTTAGATTAAAAATTAGTCTTGTACATGTTCAATATCTATCGGTATACGCCTAATGAAATACACGTTGGTGTAAAAATATATATTGCACGTAATATTTTTACAGTATTAAATGAAACAAATTTATATTTATAATAAAATTAAGATTGTAGTACATAAATATATACGTTGTAGTTACTGATTGTTATCCTTCTTAAATTGTCTTTTATTTGCGTAGATACTCCATAAATTATACTATTATAATACACGGAACTGAATTAAAATATATATGTTATTATACAATTTATTCGAAGCATAAAAGAATTTACGTATCCTATTCAATTATATTTGATATAACTTTATAGTACACTATATTTTCAATTTAAAACAAATAGGTAACCAATGAATAGGTAATAAAGTCTATGGTTATTTACCAATTTTTAGGAAAACACAACATTTTCCTTTTTTATTTTTAAAATTTCAACTGAACTATACCAAGAACTTTGAGAAAACTGGGGAACTTAAACTTTAAATCAAAACTTTATTCGATTTCCAATCGATAAAGGTAGTTTTTAGAGAATAACTGTACGCACAAAGTTTGAAAATATACCAGAACATTTTCTTTTGACCGAACAGTTTATTATACGATAGTTTTTTTTTTTGTTTTTACGTGGAAAACGTTGAAACATACGACCGTATAAAAATATGTACTTCGCACAACGTAATATGCGTACAACAGTACCCTCTAAACGTATCCAATATGTTCGTATTTTATTGGTCCATTAACTGCAACTGTAGTTATTCCTATAAATCTCCTCACATCTTAATTTTTATGCACTCAGATAACTTTCCTTTTGATGGCTTCCAGATTTCCTTTTGTTTTCGGCTGGTACTATAAAACGACTGTACTATGTATTTCCTATTGTTGCTGTTATTATTGTCATTATTATTCACCCGTTACAATAGGAGAACAAAGTAATTAAAAAAAAGCTAACCATTGTTTCGGTTACACCGCACTACCTCCGAAGTAAGAAGAACATTGTTATTACGTATAGTGTAGTATAGTGACGCGTTGTTTTTCCTCGGTAACAGCGGCAGCGGTGGGCAACACAAACAGACAAAAAGGCGGAGGGAAGGAACACGTGAGTCCAGTCTTATAATGGATAATGAAACGTGCAGCTAACATTTGCACCCTTTTAACCGCAGGCTACAGATTTAATAAACTCCGTTTTATCAATCGAACATTGGTGTAAAATAACAACAACGCGTGTACATGTATACTTTACAAAGGTGATGTTTTATTGTCATGTTTTACTCTCGACTTTTTAAACTATAGTAGATAATTTTTGATAATAATAAGGACCACCTGACTTGTATTTCCGTTGCCCCTCGGTGGATAATGAACGATAAGTAAGCATAAAATATCGGTATAATATATTACATTTGCATTTACATTTGCATTGTTTCATTTTATCTAGGACGTGATTTTTGATTTTACTGTACTATGTTCCTTAACACCCATGAATCATCGCTTTAAATTTGTGAACAATAATTGCTCTAGATATTATAATATACTGAGGTAAAATGTATTTTATAGTAATTATTCAAATGTACAGTTAAATGACTTTAAACATAGTTTACAATTCATATGTAGTCGAAATAAACGTGAATATATATTATTAAATTATTCAATCGGAAGTGATTTTTAATTTTAAACAATATCATCATAGCTGTACATTTTTATGATCACCATACCTCGTCGTGGAAAGACAATGAAATAAAATTAAAAATACGTACATTTCCATGAATAAATTAATAATTCCTATGAGACCTGTTCTACCGCGATTTTACATGTTTTAAAGGTGGGGTTGACAAAATGATTTACCAGCCAAGTTCTGTTGAAAAAATTAAATGAACCATTATTTAACCATGCCAATATTCAGCACGTCATTAGCATCACTGAGCTATGTCAGAACTAAAAAAGCGATTTCCGTGGTAAATTACCTGGAGATAATATTCCGTTTTCACAAAAAAAAAAAAAAACAAAATCGTAGACCATACGATTTGAGTCATATGATTCGGTTGTATTGGAAGATTTACGTTGGAAGGTGAGTTTAGAATGTTATATACTTAATGTTCTATCTTTATTCGAGATATAAAAGTTTGAGATAGTTAACATTAGTGACGACATATCTAAACTCGCATAAATATCCAACGACGTTTAGTAAACTTATTCTTGGCGCTAATTTATAATAAGATACACGTAAGACGTAATGCTTGGTCATTTATTTTTTCATGGAATCACCTTGACAAATTTAACGTATTAATTTAACACGGATATTATACAAAGTGATGAACATTTTATGAGATAGTGATTTTGTCGTATATGTGTGCAAATTACAGAGACATATTATATTATGTTAAATAGTTGTAGGGAAGAAATGATGAAAGTCTGATTATTAAAATTATCATTATTTTATAATCTAAAACTATAATTCCGTATTTTCTAGTAAGATTAAGAAAATAGCTGTCATGTGGAATTTCAATCATGAATATATCGAGTATACGAAAACGTATTCTTTCTCGTTCATTTTTCGTTTTAAACACGAACACAATTTTGGACCTCACGCTCGAAGTAGTATTACCAGGTAAAGGTACCTGCGATTAGTCCGGTAAATGTCGTGTTTCCCTGAGTTGGTCGCCACTGCCGATTAAATTAATCACACGAACAATAATTAGCGAGATAACGGTGTGCACGTATAATCTTGATGATTCAATTGACGTTGGATTGCAAATTCGCGTGATTTCGTGACCGGACAAAAGAGACGTAATCACGCAGACTGGATAAACTTTGGTTTTCTGGCCGACGTTAATATATTATATTAATATTACTATAGATAATATATATTGTCGTGCTGGAGATGATATGGATCACACAGAGTTTCTGTACATAATATTGTGCCGAGTGAATAACTTACACGTGTGTTTGTGTTGTAAGGGTAAATGAGTGGACGAAGTGAGACATCATCAGTATGGTTTTGAGGGGAAGATATAGTATACGTAGTGGGTGTGTACCAAAGATGACTTGAAAACGAGAAGTCAGGGAATTAGTGCATTGATTTTCGTGGAGCATTTTGTGCACTGTATATAATATAACTTTAAATTCACGTATCTGCTGATAAATATTATCATTGCAGTAGTGTCGAACAACAGCGGCCATTGAAATATTATACTATAAAACGCAATAACAAATAGCTACTGTCATCAGTTACGTAAATAACTTCGATTATAGTTGTATTTTTGAGGTTGGGGGTTGGTATAACACAAACATTTACAAAACATACAGGTATATGACATACTGCTCTATTGATGTATTGGTTTTCTAAACTTAAAATCAATGTAAATATACCAATAGCCTTTGATCTAGAAAAAAATATTCCGAATGAAATAAATTGTGTTTATATTTATAAAAATCAATGATACTACTAAGTATAACCAAATATCTGAACCCGGTAGGTTTGACTATTAATCAAAAATGTTAATAGCCTATGAACATGAGCACAATTATTATTAAAATATTTCAAAAATTATAAAATGTCAACAAAATACTAATATATCCTGCAGACTATATCTAATATTTATCTCGGTTCGCTATGACAATCAAAATAATAACTATTGTATATCATACTATCTATACAATTGATGCTTTGCACCGATGACGCGTTGATTTCAATTCATGTAACCGAATACGGCTTTAACACGTATTGTACAACCATAGTCAGAATCGCAAAAACGTTCGTGTTGAGGCACATAGGATACATATATAATTATAAAAACATTAAGAATTCTGAAGGTCGGGTTATTGACAATAATATCTATAGACTACGTTCGGGAAATTGGATTGAAAGGGGTGGCAAGGTCATTACCATTTTTAATATTTTTATAACATGCATGCGATTGTTATATTACTTCTTAGCGATGACTTTTTTTCTTAGTTGTCAGAATATTGTGCGTTGGTATATTATATAAATAAACTTTATAATAGATAAATACAACGAAGTAGGTAAACTAAGCCATGAACAAGTTGAACAGAGTCTCACGTGGTTTTAAACACGTTTGAAATAAATAATGAGGGTTATTTGTTCTTTATTATAGTCTAATTTTGGTTCTGGTGGGTCTTATATTATATAATATTATGATATATAATTATGCTTGGTTTGTTTATTTTACTACACGTTTATATTTTTTTTCAGAAAATATTTTCCTCATTCCACCACACATCGCAATGATGGAATACGATTATTTCATTTACATATCCGCACCCATGTTTACAGACCTATTCAGTACCTAGAGAAACTCATAATTTGCAATTATAGAATTGTATTTTAATCAATGATTTCGAATCATCTGCTTTAATTCTATGAGTATTACATATATTTTTTTCCTTTCATCAATATTCTTGTTTGAGTAGCTTGTTTAGTCAATCCGTGTATAACTTTTTTTTACAAAGCCGTTTTATAAAAATGCCATTTTTATTTTTATCTTACGAAAAAAAAGGAAATTTGCAGGAATTAAAACAGGATGATCACCGTAGTCAACCCTATTTCGGCATCATTGCGGGGAGCGAGAAAAAAAGGTCATTAAAATCGTCAAGTTCTCACCAAGTAATTCAATCGGATTAACCTCTCTCAAAACCTCGGTATATTAACACACTTTTAACCCCGCGTAACGTGATAACAACAAAAGTAATAACAACGTTTATGTGCGATTTAACGCGCGTCACAACGCAACATGGTCACATCAGTTTTCCTGCCATGTGTTCGGATTTCGCGGCTTGCGAATTGTATGGCTGCCTGTTAGTAATGTGCGTTTTCTCGACTGTACGTACACGCTGCGGTGAGCCCACCCGGTGCGCCACCGTTTCTTCCGCAACGCGCGTGATAATATGTTGAAATAAATGTGACTGTCGCTGAATTTTGTCGTGCGTTCCAAAATGAAAATTCTCGCCGTCCACCAACTCACTCAACCAACCACTCGTACTATTCAGCGTTGTGCAGAGCGTGCTAGCTGACAAATATATGTAGGAACGCACACAGATTTAAAACCATATTTGGATTTAGGGCTTTTTAGACGTAATCCCAGTGACGGGTTAAGATATATTTTAAACTGCCTAATTAAACATTTTATCGAATGAAATAATCAACATATCCAATTTCAAGCTCGGGTATAAGCCAAATAACGACGTGTTATATATTTTAAATGTTTATCCTACAGTAATGTTTTTTAATCCGTCTTGGACTGCGGAAAAACACAATGAAAAAACAAAACAATTGGATTCGTTGGTTATGGGATTGGCTCAATAAAAATCACCTATAGCTCCTATCCACGTTTATCTACGTTTCACGTTTACGCGTGATACATGGTTCAATGTGATATGCTATTATATTAAAATATGTTTTATGACCCTGAAATATTATTTTCTCTACGGTTAGTTAATTTCCAGTACGCGCACTACGTGGAAAAAAAAAAAAACCCCATAGTAACTCACACAAAGTTGGTAATTTTAAGTGGAAACATTCACGTCCAAGTTTTGAATATACTCTCTAAGAGAAACTTTAGTAAATGGTACCTACACGTGACTCGCGATATTATAATATTGAGTATAGTGTTCGGGATGCGGAATACATTAAATATATGTAATATCTCTAGCACGTCATTTCTTCGAATCTCATTATAATTAGAATATTATATGTATAAACTATATATTAAACTCAATCATTATTCATTAGATAGTTTTGGTTTAATTATATTGTTTTGAATATAAGGTTTAACTTTGATGACATTTAGTCTTATACGAGTCTTTTTTAATGTCTTAAAATGATTGTTTTATTATTATAATGATACTGAAAAATACAGTTATATTTTGAACACATTTTTATAATTTTGCATTTTTATCTAAGAATTGTGTGTGTATACTTGCATATTTTAATATGCATTTTTGAAATGTTTAAATATTTAATTTAATATTTTAAGAAATGTTAAATATACAACAATTATTTATGTTTACATATTTTATTATGGGTCAAAAACACCAAGTTATTTTCAAAATTATAGAGTTTCATGAATTAAATAAAACATAATATGATGGTGCTTTTGGCTTCTACCATTATTTAAAAACCTACTAAATGTTTTTTTTTTTTTTAATTAGCAGCATCATTAAATAAAATATAGTAGTAAAGTAATATACTACTTAAAATAGAATTGAATTCAAACAAATAACATTATAATAATACAATATTCTAAAATATTATATGAATAATGTATTTTTTATTATAAATTTAAATAACGAAATAAACTCTAAAAATTGGTATTTTTAATAAATCTATAAGTAAATATTTTATTATTTGGAAAAATTGGCATAATCCTATTTTGACGTGATCTGATTTTACGTGACATGTGTCAACATTGAAAAGAATTCAAACGGACACAAATATATTTGAAAGAGCTTAATAAAATTATTTATTTTGATTGATTTACTGAAAAAATAATTTATTTTAATTTTTTATTATAAAGTGATATCAATAATACAAGTAAAGTGTCTATTAAGTATTAACTAATTTATTAGTTGTATTGTTGCATAATATGCAATTTATTTTTATTTGTTTGTTTAACGAGTAATTTATAATTTACTACATAGATCGTCTTTCAAGATTAAATTTTATCAGTAAATCCCATTAGCATTTTGGATGGTATTTAATTTAATTAGTTGGTCAGCTAATCCATATTATTCTAACTTCTCTCAGTGAATCTTTTGCATTGATTTTATTAATTAATGAAGAAGGCCAGTCAGGGCTTAAGACTTGAGTTCTATGAAATAAAATATTTGATAAAAAGGGTAATTTTCTATAGGGTAAATTATCTTAAAAGACACCCTTATATACATACCCTTCATCGAACGAAAAAATAATATTAGATATTCAGTAAGGTTAGGAAAATCAGAACTAGATCGTCGTCATGATTTTCGTCTGAATTCAAATAGATTAAAGCTAATGGTTCATTTATATTGTAACTATGCAACGAATATTTTCATTAGTTAAGTTAAGAATATATTTTGGCAACCTAACAATAAGATAAAAAATATCTTATAAGTTACAATGGTGAGCATTAATCATTTTTTACATTATTTCATACTTTAATTCAAGTAGAGGTGCTCGTAGTTCATTTATAAATATATTTATACCTTATAAAACTCAGTCTGTTATTTGAGATATTTGTTGATAAACTATTGTCGACATTTGTAAAGCGAATATTTAATTGGCTGATGTAAAAAAAAAATATGTCAATGTCGTACTATAATAATTATAAATAAAAAGAACATAACCATTCCTACATTGAAAATAAAATTAAAAATTAATTTTTTGGTAAATTTTCCATTGCAAAAAGACATAATATGTACATACTTTATATATATTTAATTGAATTAAACTAATTATAAAATATAGGTATAGTATACAAAATAACATCAACATTGACAATATACAAAGGGTGTTTCATGATGATATTATGAATTTTATTGTATTATAATTTGTATATATCTTTTTGGGACAGCTTGTTAATATAATATTATGCTGTGGTTTTTTTTTTATTCTTTCGTTACAACTCTTCATTTCGCAATGCATTCACAATACAAAAATTGTCATATTTGCCTGGTAGACGTACATCGCCTGATAACCAGCAGCACTGTGCTTAAAGAATAGTATTTAATAATTGTTAGTGTGGTTGTCATGCAGAATTCAAATAGTAAATGAGTTTTCTCTCTTTGTTTTGATAAAAAGGAGCAGAATACAGTGAAATTAAAGAGAATACATTTTATCTCTTTTTAAATTTTTTTATTTTATGCGCATCACAATATCGTTTTAAAAATTCAAATTATTTTAGTTTCTATTTATTACACATATATATATTTTATATAATATTAAGATAAAATAAAAGTATTGCATCTTAGATGTGACATAAATTATGTTTTTGAATGATCATAATTATCATAATAATTATTTCATGTTTTATACAAATTATACTCTTAGACTCGAGGGATTTGTACTTTGAGTTACTAGTATATTATATATAGTGCGAATACTATATTCGTTCAAGTATTCTAAGTAGTAATAACAAAACATTATGTATCGTGTTCGGTTCATACAATAATAATTGTATTTCAACTATAGAATAAATCTTGTTATATACATGATAACAATTAGTTAAATATAAAATATGTTTATTAATTATTAATAAATAAGCATTGTAGAGCAAACATTTGAAATTATTGCTTTTAGAGCGGGGGAGGGGGAGAACATATGGCTTAGTGAAAAAAAAAGGTTTATAATTTTTTATATTCATCGAATAAATAATTAATTGAAATTGCACATGAGCACTAAAATATATGTATTATACGGAGTAAAATTGAATCAATTGTGAATAACAGCATATGGAATGTAACACTATTTCTTTGCGAAGTACTACGTTATGAATGTTATGACTGTATTATGATAATGCTGGAAGCGTTTATTTGATGAAATATATAGTTTGTAATACGAGTAGTTATGTTTTAAATGCAGTATTTCCCACGAGGGTTATACTAATGTTTAAATGTATATTTATTTTTGTATGGTATAAAAAGGTACGATAAATCGAATTAGGTTGACAGGAGAAAAATTATTGTGTTTAAAACAAAAACTGCTGTGTACGGTCAAAATAGAGGTCAAAAGTTCAACGAACGTGTTTATTTTTCTTGCTCGAGGTTATGTCAGTCAAATTTATCTAAACATGGGTGAAATAGTAAACAATAAACATATACCGGTGCGTGATATACCTGTGATGTACATTAAGCTTCCGGAACACAATGTGTGTGAAAAATGTTCTACATTGTTGTCCAATTTTTTGTTTCATTAAAATGGTACTTATTGTGTTCTAAACTCAATTTTAGACGTATTGTCAAATTTTAATACTTTCTAGCAATTTTCTGGCCCGTTTGTCTTATGAATGGATATAAATTAATAATATATTTGGAAGCCATAATACGCTATTGATAAAATTATAAAATCTAAGTCAATTCAATGATCACTCCCAGGTATTTTAAAATATCAAAAGTTCAAAATAATATATAATAGTTCTTTTAGTTATTATCATAAAAAATCATTATGGGTAGCGAGTATTGTGTATATCGAACGATAAACATACAGTGGCCTACGCAGGGGGAGTCAAGGACATATGACACCTCCCTTAGAGAGTTTAAAGTATTTTTCAAATCACGACACGTTCATTAAAAAAAAAAAAATGGTTAAGCAGAATTAAAAAGAACCAAGCCATAGC
The DNA here is from genome assembly GCA_025469195.1 of Chaitophorus viminalis. Lineage (NCBI taxonomy): Eukaryota > Metazoa > Arthropoda > Insecta > Hemiptera > Aphididae > Chaitophorus > Chaitophorus viminalis. The sequence continues at coordinate 36,760 of JAIPRK010000355.1, read as the reverse complement.
TTCGAAAATAGGTTGGCCAGTTTGAGGCTTAATTTTTACCACATGGGTTAATGGTTTAGCAGCTCTAAATATTCATCGTGAAATTGAGGAAGTAATTAAAGTAATGGTAAAACAAAACCATCGTACTCACTTTGGTATATAATTATGTATACTTATATATTTATTTTATAGTTATATAAATATTTTTTTGTATTTTATTATATTTATTGGTTTATTGTGTGATTGAGTGAACCAAAAAAAAAATAATATGTATATTATGATTTAGACACCCCTCTTGAAAAAATCCTGCGTATGCTACTATTGAACAATAACGATTATCGTTGGGTGTTTATAGGTATATGTAGTTATAATCAATATAATGTAGGGAAATTTTAACTTGACCAAAGAATTGGTATTGCTAGATGAAAGATAATACAAAATAATGGAAATAATAAATTTGCAAATAATAAAATTGTTGAATAATTACGAAAAATTGGCTTAATATATAAATCAATATGTGGATAATACGGATAACGAAAAAATCCGGATTTATGTAAAATCCCTATAATAGCATTGTACTACCACCACCGCTGCAGCGAATAGTTCGAAAACGTCGATTGATAGAAAACGAATAACGCAGTGTAGTGTTGAAAACACAGAAATGTATATATTTCTTGACGCCCTCGGCACTGCATATTAAGACCAATGTTTTCACCACTTAGCACCGGTGACAGAGTTAATAAAAAACAGTCAAACAGGATGCCACATATACCCCCAATACCTATTGTACTAGAATTATATTTAAAATTATTAACAGTGAACATTTTGTTTGATTGTGTTTAGTTATACAAATTAATATTATTGTTTCTTTCGTTAAAATATTAAAACCTAATTAAATAATAATATAATATAGTAAGAACTTCATCGCAATAAACACCTTTAGATAAATAATAATTTGATAAATGTATAAATATAGAAATGTTGGAACCAAATTTATTTCCTTATACCATTCGTTGAGCATAAACTTTAGTTCATTCATCACCACGTATAACATATATATTCCTATATTAGTAAAGTTAAATATTATATTAAATCGTAATACGAAATAATAAAAATCGTATCTAATTAGTACATTTAGGCTAGGTTTACATAGAAAAAGAAATTGGGAAGGGTTGGTATTTGTTTGCTGTGGCTCTGAGAATTCAAAAGAGAAAAACAAATTTATAACACATAATAAGGCTATAACAATATTTTCTGCAAAATTAATTTTTACTTCTAGTGGTTTGTGCAGTATTTTTCATTTATTACACATAATTCTAAATGTGCATTCTAAATATCGATGGATCATACATAATTGAATTTTTTTTTCTTAGGATAACATTTTACCATCATTAAATTTCCCGTCATACCAAATGCTTCGTCAGCTACGATTACGTATGGAACTTTTGTATCTTTATTATTAGTCAACGGCTTGGAATTGGAAATATATTATTTCTGTTCAGTCAGTTTATGACGTTTATGTACAATGTTGATACTTTATAAAACCTCGAGTCGCTGTCTTTTTCATAACCTCCAATATCAATCCATACAAAACAATAGTCTGAGTCACACAATTCCATCAAAACGGAAGAGAAAAAATGTTTATAATTGTAGCAAATTGAACCTGAATCTGATATCTGAATAATATCTATATGACTCTCATTCAACACTCATAGTTTAGGAAATTTACACGATTTTCAAATTTTGTTGAAATTTCTAATCATTTATGTTTATTAGGTTCATTTAATTTGTTACAATATTCTTTAATTTCATCCATATGACTTAGCATACCTGGTGTATTAACCACGGTATATTATTCTATGATCTGAATGGTAACACACATATTTTATGACAAGCTAACGCGCGTTCATCCTTGCCTCAATCCAATCAAACTCAAACGCCAATAAAAAAAGTTTTGAAATGCATTAATTACATTAATTATATTATAAGCAATGCAGTTTTATATTTAGAAATAACTAAGTTAATTTAAATATTAGCCAATTTACAAAACATTTAATAAATAAATAAATTATACACCTTACTTTTTTTTACTGACAACTCATTGTTCGTTTATTTTATTAATATTTCAATCACTATTTATTTAAACGGAATATATTTTATACATTTTTAATACGTCTTGATCACTTAATTAATTAAAATTATATAATGTTGGTTCGAAATGTATTAGTCAACTCAATAACTTGGATTTGTAATGGTTCTTTTTTGTTTGAAATCGATTTGAAAAAATAATATTTAGCAGATATCTTCAATTAATGTTTATTCTTAAACCTAGATTTTAAAACTTCATTATGTTTACATTGACGGTTTAGATGGATACTCAACTGTTTTGGTAGTAGTTCAATAATAATATATTTTCTTCGTGAAATAAAGTCGATTTCTTATTATTATTAATAATATCACTTTTTTCTTTTACTTTTTACTCCAAAACATATTATGTTAATGTATTATTGTAAATCAGGTTTTAATATCATAAAATATAGAAGAATTAGAAATTTCGTTTAAGTTAAAATAAAAATAAAAATATTGGATTATTGTTATCACAAAAAAAAAAATTATTTTGCAATGGTTAGGTTAGGTTAGGTTAGTTTAGGTTATCTGTGAAAACATTAGCTTAATAAAATATATTTTTCATTTGACATGTTACGTAACTATAGTATAACATTTTACTCGCATAGGAGGTTTCATCTGGGAATTGTAAAACAAGTTCTCATCCAATGTAAAATGTTTATAGTTAGCAGTAAAATGCAATGAGGTTACTTAAATTATATTTACACATGATATTTTTGTGCTTCATTACAGAGAAGGACAATATAATAGGGAACAATCAAAGGTTATCTTGTTAGTTTGATACACTACGACAAATTTCAGTTTATGCCTGAAACCATTAAATCAGCTTATACATTATTCAGCAGATACTTTATATTTTATTTGATTTGTTATAAGTGATTCAACATAATATAGAATGCATAAATTATATATACAAATGTATTATTATTATTATTATTATCATTACTATGATAATTATAATTTATAATGATCATTTTTGGAATAGTGTATTTATTACTTGATAGTAAATATGAAGTTTGATTTTAGTTTGTGAGTAATATTATTTACTGGTACCTAGTCGTTTTCTGTGCCATCCGAAAAAGTCTTGCTGCAGATGAGGTTGCAAGCGTAGTAGAGATTTTGTTTTAATATTGTTTTAAAAAATCATGGTGGGTAAGAGTATATTTTATAATATTGACGGTTTACAAATTTAAAAAAAATGATACCTGCTAACAATATTATTTAATTAGATGTAGCTTAAAGATAATATAATAATTGATTTAGCTATTGAATAATAACATAATGTTAAGGTTTAAAATTAATTAACTTTTTAAGTTAAACAATTAAAGTGTAATAATTAAATTAAGTTCCAAATCAATGATTAATTATTTAAAGTTGTGTACAGTTTTGATAAGTAAAATGAAATAACAAGGAAGTCCCTAAGGGATGTGGCATTAAAAAATAGTCAAATTATGAAAAATAATCATGATCAAATAACAAAAAATACAAACATTATGTGTTTTATAAAAGCTATGGTAATGACCATAGTAATAATTGTTTACCATTTCAAATATCTTTACATGTACCTATACTAAGGCATACCTATCTGGATAAAATAAATGTATTTTTTCAGGCAAATAAATTATTTAACAGACAACTTCATATTTTACTATATAAGCACTCTTAAAACTACGAGTGATTAAATATTTTTAATTTCATTTTATTCCAGAAAAAGCAATTCGAGAGAATATAAAAATTCTAATAACGTTTTGAAGTGTATGAACTATTTTTATGAGATTTATAAGATATACAAAGTGGTATTTTATAGATATGATGAAAAAAGAAAAATTTAAGCGTATTTTCTAAATTTAAATTGGATTATTTTCTGTTGCTATAAAGCTAAAATGTTCAGTACCATTAAAAACGGTGTCAAAAAAGTATATTAAAAAATAAATAAATGGTTTATTACAAGAAATAATTAGTTTTGATTTAAATAAATTCAAATGTAAAATAAATTTTAACATTATATTTAGTGTACCGTAATACCGCTTTCCTTAGTGGTTTATTAGACTTTAATATACTAATAAGTAATATTAGTATTAAGACATTAGAGAAGTTGAAGGATTTCGATTTTTTCCACCTGACTTATAAAAGTGTTGTAATATTGTCATTAATAAAAATTATTATATCCGATCCAAGGAGTCAGTGCTGATTTGTACATCATGGAAACGTGACGACTCAGCCGTGAAATACATCTTCCTGGAAGTAATACCCGCTCGGTTAGTGCTAGAAAAAAGTTATCGATTTTTAAATATCTCACGGTCCACTACGTGTATCGGGAATCGTTGCGATTTATTTTCACTGCACACCATACACATCATATATTCCAAATAGGTGTTTTGATGTTCATTTTAAATGAAATTTGAACATGTCTTTATTCGATTCTATGTACCTACATTTTAAAATTATTACTTTTTTTTTCCTCTGATTTTTTTTTTTTTTTTAATTTAAAATAAACATAATATAGTCGTGAAATATTTTGACGAGTTCAATTTTGTTCACAAGTCATCTCTTATGTTCCTGATTAGAGATTGTACTTTCGAGTTAAGTTATTTTACGTTATTGTCCTATTAAAACAGTGGATCTGGTATAATGAAAACTTATGACTAATATTAAAAACGAGAAAATCCAAGTCTGTATTACTATGTTTAAACATAAAACTACATACGTATAATATTTTGGTACCCGTATTATAAATCTGGCGTATTATAATAGTTTGGATGTTATCATGTCTAAACAAATTATTTGCATATATTTTAGTGCATTCATTTAGAGCACCCCAGGCATTGTTAGAACGAAAATATGGATCGCATAAATACAAAAGTTACAATGCAGTACCTATATAAGGTGGTCTCATAAACAGATGTGACTCGATTCAACAAAGTTTCGTCCGTTTACCTATAGTCATATAGGTGATAAATAAATTTTAACATTATTATACGCAATGGGAATATGGAACATGATTTTCGATTTTAAAAAATTTAATTTTTATTCCAATAAATAATATAGGAAAGTACATGTAAATTACATACAAACAAATAAGAATACTTAATAAAACTAATTTTTAAGCATTTACATTTTAAGGTCATTATAGATACATTATTATATTCACTTAGAGTTGAAATTAACGACTAATATTTTAAACACGAAGAGGTTGAGATCATTACTCTTTATAATTTGGTGCATGTATTTAGTACATGTATCGTACATGTTACTATTAATGCCGCATATTCAGGCAATGATAATATTAAGGATAGAAAGTAAATTAGTCATTATCTAACACATAGTTTAGAAATTGACTTGATCAATCAGCCATGATAATAAAGTTTGATAGCATGTTTAATCGTTCTGCATAGTCAATGATATATTTATGGTATTAAGTACACGCAGTAAGATTTTCATTTATGAAGCGAAATTATGTTTGATTATAATCACTATTCACGTAGGACCTCTACAACTTTATGATCGTTACAATCTTCGTTGAATTTACGCAATAAATTTAGGTACTTTTTATTTTTATTTCTATGGCACTAAGTGGCTTTATATCTCCATAATAGTAATAAAACTATAGTTATGTTTGAATTCATAATGTTATAACTTATAAAGTTAGTTTTTGATCGACTACGTCATAGCCTTAGACAATAATAAGACAATGATTGACCAATCATGAAAATTATATATTCTTGTACTTGTTAAATTATTTTGAATCATTGTCTGTCTCAGCTATACGTAGGCATTCCATAATATCTTTAAATCTTCATTATTATTGGAGACATGTATACAAACGATATGGTTACATTTTATCGGCCAATAAGGTAAACTACTGAATAAGTGTAAATTATTAGCTCGGCATGTGTTTCCCGCATGTCTGTATATAAATTCAGGTAGTACAGTTTTTAACCATTTGAGTATTACTATTTATGTTTTATTGTTTTGAAAGCTTTTCGCAGAGGTATATACTTGAATTGTGGTGATACTACGTACCCGATTATAAACGTGACATTTCGAATAAAGTTTCTCACGCTTTTCAGTGTCACAGTCACCAACACACCATTAGCTGTAACCGGGTTTCTGGTTATCGGGGTCCAGTGTTGAAGTCCTGGAAACACCGTGGTAGTTGTGGTTGTGGTAGAGGTGGTGGTTTTTCTCAGCACAACAACCGTAATAATTTCAGTGGTTTGGCGTAATTGAGGCAGTGGTGCATTGTTAATATCCGTCTGGACGATCTAACAGGTTATTTAGGTTATTCAAACGTTGAACTTGAAATAATCGAAACTAACCATTGCCGCAAAGCATAGCAGACTGATGGAAAAGTCGATTTGCCAGTATGGCAGGAACGTATTCAGAAAATTTTTACCCCGGTGCTAATATCCTTTCCTATATAACGTAAAAATGTATATAAATAGGTACCTGACCACGTGACTTTTTAAATTGTATTACCTAGGTTAATTACCAAATGAAACAGTAGAAAGTTTCTGCTAGAAATACTGTATTAATCAATACCTACAATTTACCTAATTAATCGTGAATAACAGAAGATTGGCCTAATAAATATAGTTCAACTTCGGGCGATCATTCTTCACATCCACACTAACTTACGTCACTTGTCACTCGCCGGTTGGTCCGTTATTGCGACGATTGATAAAAAAAAAAAAAAAACTTGTTCATCCGTGTTCTATTCGGTTTTATGGGTATTCGTAGTTTTATTTATTTTTTGTATTTTTTTTCCCATGTTACTGCACATGTGTTCTAAACGTTACCAGACCGATAGATATCCTATATAATATGTATACATGTGCGTGTGTGTGAAAGTTTGCATCACAGTCACGTCACAACAATAAAACCTTCTACGCGCACATGAATGTGTATACGTTTATACATGTATCATGTGTGTGTGTGTATGTGTGTAAATGAAAAAATAAAGTATGATTCGGGTCACGGGAAAAGTGGCCGAGTGATATTTTGAATTCGAATTGAGTTTCTAGCATTTTGGATTATTACGTGCGATATGCTGTACGTATTCTGTATATGGATTTTGTCTCTGTAAATATTTGCACGAATGGAACAGAAACGTCAACATCGTACGATCAAGACTTAGGTAACCCCGGTTTACCACAAACTTTAAGCTTTATTTTTGCTGTTGTTATTAACTGTATTCGTTTAATTATTGTTGTTTGTAGTAAGATTTCACATACTAAGTGTCACCGTGGTTAATTAAAACGAAGATTTAAGTCCTAGGCGACGTTGTTGTTATTCAACTTGAACGTGATTTATGTTAAATTATATTTAAATATAATTATAATTAAATAAGCTATATAGAATATTTTTAAAACAAATTAATAGGTAACTAGTTTTCGTACTAGCTTAAAAATAAAATTTTTTTCTGAATTGTATTATTTTTTTTTTTTTTTTATATTTATTTATTGATTTGTCTGAAGTTTGATAAATTTTTTTTAAATTATAAAAGCTTAATGATATTTTGTTTTTAAAATTTTTTGTTTACCTTTTTTGAGATGAAACATTAAAATTTAGTAGTTGTATACTTGTATTTCTATATATATATATATATATATATATATATATATATATTTATATAAGATTATGTCTCTGACCCACCTTAAATAAAATACATTTCGGACATTTTATTATTAATACTTTTATATATATATATATATGTTTATATATATATAACTACTGTTAACGTGTTCAATAGTGAACATTATGCTGATATTTTAATGATTTGTATTTGTAGTATAATGGAAACGAACCTATTTTCTTTATATATAATGGTTTTATTTGCATGATTCTTTAATTTTTAATCGTGCAAAATATGTTGAATATATTACATTTTCCAAGATTTTAGTTATTGTATCCACGTCAAATTTATAGTAAATTATAATGCAATAATAATAATACAATTCCTTCAGGTAAATATTTTGTTAGTTACGTGATTTCATTTGAAATTTTTTCCAAAAATTAATTAATTAGTTATATTAATTAAGTTATAATGTTGTCAAAAAGGTTTGATAATGTTTATACTGTTGTTTAGCCATATGAAATTATAACGTTTATAACGTTTTAGCAGTAATCTGAATGTAAATCGCGTGTATTAAATTGGGATTATTTTCAACTTCAGTTCTGTAATGCATTATGAATTGATCCCGTTAAACGGTTACGGCGGACTAACAATGTTTCAATAAATATAAAACATTGAAATAAAACTATACATAAGTTTCGTTAATTTCACAAGCAACCTGTATAGTGAACTCGTTCTAGCGAAAACATTATATTAATATTGCTTACATAAAATATTAAGGTATATATTTTTATATATTATATATATATATATAAATATTTTAATATATTTTTACACTGTATTATCGTTATCATAATCGTTCTGCTCTTCATTTTAGGGGGCACTATATATTATTATGGCAAGAGTTTTGTACGCAAGATATACAAACTTTTTTTTTTAATAATATTGAATAGTGATATCAGTCAATGCATCGTTTGAATGTCAGAAAAAACATATAAATGCGTTAAAGACAAAATGTAAAAATTCGTATCGGGTGGGATGTATAAAGGTTTGCACCATTTGTTTTGATTAAAAAATATATATGTTTATATATGAAATGTATAGAATTTATTTTTAACATTTATGGTTGTGGACGTTGTGGTACTATAAGCAATATACATAGTACAACCGTTGTTATTCGATCATTGTTATAAAAACAAAAATATTCTCATCTCCGGAGACAAAATTAAAAAGAGTCAGTGTTTTTACTTGATAACGTGGATTATTGTTTTAAATTAATCCCGAAAGACGGTGAAATTGTCACGATGGCTTTGGTTTGTGTTTACATTCAGAAACACATCGATCGTTCAAGTCTTAACAATATTAAACGTTGGAACTGAGCTGGCCACACAAACTTTAAGACAATATCAGTTCAAGGGGAATGAAGTGCATGTGGCGCGCGTGTTTAGTTATTTTTGAGCTCATTCATAGAAAAATATTGCGTCTTTCATTTATAACACGAGAAATTTAATTAATTCCGTTAATCAAAACTGCCGGTTTAAAAGTAATCATTTCGTAAAACATTGGAAACTCATGGCTGCGAGACAACAATAAATTGAAGATAACATTAATCTCTTTTTAGCTGTTTTGTTCACTCCGTTGGCGTTTCTTTTCTTATTTTTATCTCAAAAAAAAAAATAAATAATAATAATAATAATAATAATAAAAAAAAATTAAGGTATATAATATATTATATTGTATTAAAATATTGTTATTAAGCTTGGCTTACGGCGTCGTTCTTTGGTGACGAATTTTCTCAAAAGAATAATAAAAAAACTCGTTTAAACGAGTGTTTTAATATCGTAGATAGGTATGCATAATATTGTATAAGTAAAATAATTAAATAAAAAGCCGGTATTAAATTCAAGTTATTTCTAACAATCAAGGTATAATAAACGTCTCAAAAATATTTAAGGACATTCGTTTCTACGGATTATAACTAAAATGATCAAAAGTAATATTAAAATATATTTTTTACCAGCTTCGGAGTATTACAAAAGTATAATATTGGTGTCAAAAATGTTCCACTTTATTAGGTGGTTTTTATTTATGATAATATATACGTAATGTTTAATGACAGTTTTAAAAATGCATGCACGCAATCCCGTATAATTATAATTTACATTGCATTCGATTCATGACGAGATATAATTATTTTATTTTTTCAATTTTAATTGCACAGTAGTTCCATATTTACATATAATACTTATGTGATACTAAAAACGTTAATATAGTCTAGAAAATAATGTAAATTACCACTGTATGGTAAACAATTCAAGGCAATATGGGTATTAAATAAATTTGTCATATTGGAGAACTCTGAGAGAGTTTTTCGTAGTTCCGAATGCTTTGAAAAAAAAAAAAAAATGAAGATACATTTTTTTCTGAGATAATTTGTACACATATTTTTATTTATTATAGTCGTCATGTGTGAACGGCTGTTACTATATTATTTACTTTAATTGATGTACTTTGGAGGTTTTACTGAATATGCTGAGTAAAAATAAGAAAGTACAAATTTAGGTGAAATAACGGCAGCGCCTTCAGTTTTTACCACTTTAATGTTTATTGTTAGCAAACACCATTTAGATGGATACTTGACTGGACTTACTTTCTTTATATCATATAACTTCCCTAGAAACGGTCACCATAATTTAAATTAAACCTTATTTGCTGTACGGAAAATTCCTCGAATAAATGACTGAGGTCTAATTTAAATTTGCTCCATTAAGTCGTCCAACCCTTTAACTCGGTCAAAGTGAAAAAAAAATAGCTTACTTACATTTTAATTAATAATTACGATGGTATCATGAAAAAATATATAGTTTCAAATATATCTCTAAGGTATTCAGAAATTCTTTAATATCATTACGAAAAAGGAAAAGTATTTACTTAAAAAAAAAAAAAAATCGTGATACCTAACATAAATAGTTTTTAAAATTATCTGTAATAAATTCCATTTTAGCTTATTTTGATGTTAAGTCGATTCGTATATTTGTATATAACAGTCATAGCATTAGTATACCACTAGTTTGATAAGTAAAATATGTTATGCGTTTCGTATTTTGTTTATAAATGTTTTCATCAAAAATGTCTGGGCTTAAATAAAATTGTACATGTATAATATTAACTGAAACTTAATGGAGATCTAGAATTGTTATGTACTTAAATTAAAATAAATGGGTAATACTAAAACTATTAATGATAGAAGAATAAAAACTTAATTATAGAGAACATAAATAAATGTTGTAAACGCGATAACGACGCAGTGTCTGATGTTCAGCGATTAATAACACAAAATTCGGGGTACTAAATTTAAATTCAATGTGCTCATGGCTAATGATCCAAGACTTATTCGTGTCTCTGACGTAAGAAAAGGATTTTAATAACCGACAGTACGAAAATGTATCTTTTATAAGAACATAATATATTTCAAATGAAAACATATGGATTTTTAAATGCAGTAGCTTAAATCATTTAACACCGCTGAAAATGTGTTGTTTATTACCTGAGATTATGACCATGATCTAGAGCAGGGTTTCAAGAATATTCGTATTTTCTTACGTCTTACCTTTTATCATTTGGCTTTGGATATTCAAGTCATGAAAACATGTATTCCCAGAGATTATTAACTTGGAACACTCGTGAAGGTTATGTAGTGGAAAACGGATGGCCTTGTCACAAGACACGCTACCGAGTATGATAAACACGTGCAACTACGGTAATTACCTTACATATAAGTTATAATATTCATTATTTTATTCCCTTTGGTGTATCCATGTCGTAAAGTACATTTAAGAAACCCTTTAGTAGGTACTCGTGTTACGCGGAACTATATTTAATTGTATGATAAAAATAAAACATTATAATATTCTGTTTAATTAAATTCTTTTGAGTATATTTTATAAACACAAACATTGAAACATGTATACCTAAATTAAATGCCTAGAAAAATTATAGGGTATGTATAGAGAAATATCTATACTAGTTATCTTCATAAGTTGACATGGAATAAAAAAAAAAATGTGGTTGCATTTTGAAATGTTCGTTAAAAATAAAACGGTTAATGTAATGTACAAATTAAACATAGAATACATAGACATATGCAAAAATATATTGCTTACTGTACTAGGTGGTATAATTATCATGTAAAAAAGGATTTTTTTGTACATTTTATCTTCATATTTTGAAGAATAAAATATGCATCTTTAACTACATTTTAAAAATGTCTGATCTCAATTATCATAATGTAGACGTAAAATTTATTTCAAGCGTACCATGCTTACAGCTCCCATTTAAATAATAGTATAGAATTTTACGATCGATTGTTATACCTTTTGTGATGTGATCGCAGTTCTAAAAAATGTGAAGTTGACAGATCTCCCTGGTCTGTCAGGTACTTTTTCATCCAGAATCAAATGGCTTTCAAATTAAATTGTTATTCTATTGATAGTCAATGACTTTAGGTATCTTTTCTAGTTTTGTTTTAATCCGGGAATAAATCTGATTTAAAAAATAATGAGTAAAAAGTAAATTCTTATCTTAACACAGAATATTCAACCATCAGTTGACGCGTTGCTTTATCTTAATTCAGCTGTACAACGCATATACTCTTCGCATAAATAGAAAGAAAATTGCGAGTGAAATATAAGTTGTGATGATTAAGCGACGACTTTCGGCACGTAGGTTGGTGGTTCAAACTCGTACCGTCGCATATTTTTTTACTCCCAATTTTATTCCCATGATACCACTACGTCCACAGCGTGAAGCTGTTTCACGGTTAACAACATAATCAACAATAGTTGTGATCAATAATAATCACATCCACCTTAACGCAAAATTTAAAAAAAACACTATCAGGTTGTTTTCATATTCACAGACTTTTCAAAAGCCTTCAATAACAGTGTTGATCAACGTATTCTATTAGAAATTCTTAACAAGCAGGAATTTCGTTAATAAAATCTCAATAAACTATTTATATTATTTTTATTGTATAACATTATTTTTATTATAGGTGTAAGTGTCATAATATTAATACTACTTGCTAAAGTTGGACATGTATAGCAACCGAATAGGTCAAGGGTAAATTATTATTATTACTAAAATTAGAATTTATATGTGAATTATATTAAGCTTCAGCCTGTAAATACATCAATAATGTTTAAATTTTGTAATATAAATACCTATAGGTACTATAACATACTATAATATCATAAGATTAGGCATGGTGACTATAATTAAAACTCTGAGTAAATTAATTTACGTAATATATATATATATATATGTTTATATTATTTAAATTTTTTTAATGAAAATAGTTTTTTTTTTTTTGTGAGTTCTTTGAAATGAACTTCATAATAATTTCATAATTTTTCTATTTAGAAGTTAAATTATATTTATCACGTGTTGAAATACGTTATTCTGCAAATAAAATAAATTATTAAGTATTCAATAGTTAAACATAATATTTTCTACGGGTTATTTACTTTAAATATGTTAATTTGTTTTTATTAATAAATTATAGGTATGCATAAATTAAATGTGAAATAAAGTTGTAAGATTGTTCATTAATATTATTGCATAATAAATATTTTACTTTTATAGAAGCAAATAAAGTTTTTGTTATGAAACTTTGAACAGCTAGTTTAATTCCATTACGTCAAAAATCGAACATATTTCTAATCAAGAAAACTATTTCTAAAAGTGGTTTAAATTCATTATATTATTATTACAGTTATACAGAAAACACATCCACGTCGACTTCACGGAATCTATTGTTTACCGAAATCAACTTTACAGTTTGTTTCCGTGTTTCATAACTCTCTTTATTTTAGCAGAGCAATCAAAATTTGTTGCGGCAGACGTCGAACTACAATTTAGATTATAGTTAACCATTAGTTTCTAATGTAGCTGCTAGCTGTAATTTACTCTCATGTATATCTTCTAGAAACGTCCATCTGTTTAAAATATCCAATCATGCGTTGAATACTACCATGCCGAAGTACCTGTATGTCATATGCTATATTATATTATATGATATTATATACAATATACTACACATATTATAGCAAATTTCACAACATTTACATGCAGTATTATATTTAATATTAATTATAAATTATTAATTATATTAAATATTATAATATTTTTATAACTGTCGTACCTTGACGTACGCATTTTATCGTATACATCCCATCAAAATCATCCACCCTGCCGCGGGTATAGTTTCGCTTTCCGATAAAACACCATTTGACAATTTATTTTATTTTATTTGGCTCGTGTAATATTCGAGCGAATATTCAGTTGTCTTCCTGGTGTTTTTTTATTTTATTTATAACGAGTTGTAGGTGGTGGTTGTGATGGGGGTGGTGTATTCAGAGCTTAAGTACGTGTCTTATGAAAAGAAGAACGATGAACAAAAGATATATAAATATATATAAGTAGACCGTACAAAGTGTAATGCCGGCTTCTCCTTTTGTACACCACGTCGTTGTCGCGATATCGATTGAGAACAGTTCTCGGGAGTATAACAATAATCGAGTTTAAGGAAACACGTACCTATATACGCGTAGTCGTGTATTAGTCGGTGAATCCGTGCACGTATCGGTTGTTTCGAGAGAAAGGAAAAGATTAAACGAATTAGATAAATTAGATAAAAACGTTTCCGCTGAACACGTGTGGATATTGTGTATTATTTTGTCGAGATCCCGTTCGATCCCGGGACGTCGTTGAAGCCGGCAGCGGATTTTCGGAAGGGGGTTCGGATATTGTAGACTGGTGCGAAACTCCCTTTGGAAGGAAACGGTGCAACGCTACGTAATTAAGCAGACTGCCGCAGCGATTGCACTCGACGCGGGCAGAACGAGGCGATAATTGTGTTTACGTGAAAAAACAACGGGCGCATGCTCACTCCCCCCCCCCCAAAAAAAAAAAACCCCGATTTATCGTGTCGTTGCCACTGTAAGTCGTCCGGAAATTTCACTGGAGCAACGCTTATTTCCTGACATCTGCAAATTTCATCCGTTCTCGTACTTCCTTCTCTCCCTATCACTATCTTAATATGTAAACTCATCACACACACACACACACACACACACACACCTCATACTTAAAATATTATGTTTATAAACGATTTGCGTGTATATGTGTGCCCCTCTCTGTTTTTGCTGTTGAAATCGTCGTCATCATGCGGTCACCACTGCGTCATAATATGCATTGCAGTGTGCAGTTCGACTAACCATATTCCTTTTCCCACGTCATCTCTTCGTCTCGCCCTGAGTTCCGTATGTACAGGATAAAACCCATGATGTATAATATAGTCGAGAAGCATATTGCAACTGTCCCAGACTTTACCATTGTTCATGCACGTTAATTATTTATGCCTAATAGACGATTGGAGACCAAAGTGAATAACTTTACTTACGACGAGGACCGGAATATAATGTGTGTAAAGAGCACAATGACGATATGCGTTTTTTTTCAATACGCGAGTTTTATAGAATTTAATATAATCGTACAGTATCTTCGACGGAGAAAACGTTATCGATATATTTGTATACGTACAGATAGGTGCTTAAGTATGTTATAATGGGTATATACTTAAAGATTTTTTACGAAAAAATTAAAGCATTTATTTATTTAATTTTTTTTTTTTATGTAAAGTACTGAATACTATTATTATGGAAATACAATGGGTTTTGAAAATATGTTCCGGACAATTTTACTTTTTCCGTATTTAAAAGAATGTGTCTCATAAATTTCATCTTAAATATAATATACTTAAGTATTTTATGCATGTGTGTAGAATAATTTTAATAGTTAAATAAATACTATTTATATTTTATATAACCTGTGTAATATTATTAAATATAAATTGTAATGACATCAGTGGCGCAAAATACGAACAGTTAATAACATTTTAATACGCCATCATATTGTTGTAAAATATATTGAAAAAGATTTTTTGTCAGACCTAATTACAATATTTTGATGAATCACATGTTAACTTAGGGTAATTTTGTTAAATCAGTAAAATAAAATTTAGCTTAATCTCATAATATTTATGAAAAAATATTGTGTTTATACTTTTATAGTATGTCCAAGATCTCCAACCTTTTTTACGGTGGACCGACCAAATATGAAATTTGCTTCGGAATTGCGAGCTAAAATTGCTTAGAGATGCATAGATAGAAAATTTAACCTAGAATAAATTACGTTTTCTGATAAAATTTTCCAACAAACACTAATCAATTTTTAAGATATTGCATATTATCTTTTTTATGAATATACGAACCCATTTCAATTAAAATTCAAAGTTACATATAAATAGCCTTAATTATTATTATTATTATTATTAAGCTTTATTTGAAATTAAAACGTTTTCGTTTTGAATCATGACATAAAAAGAGTATTTAATTAATTGTATTGTAAATAAATACAGCAATAAACCTATAACCATAAGATTAACTTATACAATCTGTGTCCTAAGGAATAAGAAGAATATGTGATAATCTAGAATTAAACATGATATAGTATGAAGTAACAAGATAACACTAACTGCAATTATTATATTATGTGATTTTTTTTTTTTTATTTACATTTTAATTGTTAAAAATGCTCCGCATCAGTTTCTTCTTAGTCGTCTCGGTAGGATTCCAGAAGTTTATACTGTGACTACGTTAGATATAAGAGTTAAGATGAGAAAGAAATCTTGGATGGTATTTTTCAAAATAGGTAATAGAGTTTCTTCGTAAATGGTCTTGATTTTTAAATTAAAATGGAGAGATAAGTTACAAATGGATATAATAAATATTTTATGTAGGCTAATATAATTATTGTTGTATGTAAACTGAAATTGCTTTCTGTGGAAAACTTACTTAATTTAAATCTTACTTACTTAAATCAACTTAATTTTTTAAATTAAGTTGAAAATTTAATTTTAATTTTTTTTTTCGATTACATTTACTATAAACTGCAACAAATAAAATACTTATAGATGAATAGGCATATTCTAATTTAAAATTAATAATATTATAATAATAGCATTTATGACTGCTATACGAGCATAATAGGTATACTTGAATGGATTACGTATTTATTTTCAATCTGTATTCATGTAACTTAAATCTGTTTGTTGATATAAGTAGAATACAATTAATAATAATATGTTTTTAAATAGTGTATAATCTAAATTGAATTTATTCATATTTAGGCAATTTTGCATATTATCGTAGGATATTTCCTACCTTACGAAAAATAAACAAATACAATTTCACACGTTTAAATTCAACATAAAATTTAAGTTTATAATTATAATGCATTGCATAGTATTTGATTGTATAATGTTTGTAAGTGATTATTATATCGTTCGAAAAGTGATATTTATGTTGTTTATGTTTATTGTTTTTTTAAATTTGTGTGTTGTAATATTCCGTTGTAAAAGGACTTTATAATGTTTGTAGATATCTAGTATTGTTATTTATTACTCATGCTATGTCATATTTATTAAAATAATTATAGTTGCTATAATATTCTTTCTCTGCAGTATTCAATCTAATGATTGGTTTGCAGCAATTTCTATGCTTCTCTATCACTAGCTTTTCCCTTCAATTATTGCTATGAGTTACATCCTTGATCTTCCATTATCTGACTTATGTATTGCAAACTTGGTCTTCCTCTAAGGTTTTTTACGTCGATTACACCTTCTAAGATTAGTAATAGCAGCCCATCGTGTCTTAAAATATGACCTATTAATTCATTTCGCCTTTTCTGTATACTCTTCTACATTGATTTTCTCTCCGATACCCTTTCTAAAACTTTTTCATTAGTGATTCTATCAGTCCAACTTATCTTTTGCATCCTCCTGTAGCACCATATTTTGAATGCCTCTATTCTTCTCGTTTCTTCTCTTGCAATAGTCCATGTTTCACATCCATAATAATAATAATAATATAACTATAATATTATAGTCGTTTTTATATTTATAATTTTTTTTTTTTACTTACTGAAATATAAAATCTTAGTACATGACGTGTATTTTGATGCACCATATCTCTGATACTAATATAATACCAGCAATAATAATACATTTCATATCACATTTTATTAATTTCCATCACTATACAACCAATATAATATATATATATATATATAAATAGTCATGAGTACTATTTCAATATTGCGTGTCTCATAAATATTCTATTTTAATAGTTAACACGCAATTGGATTTTTGATTGATTTCCAAACCTACTATATTACACGTAGGTACCAATATCACTGCCAGTTACTACACATATAATATAATAATGATATAATCCAATAAAATTATAGAAGACAATCCCGGTGGTTACGCAACGTATAGTTGCAATGATCTATCCGTGTTATTTATTTATTTATTTATTTTTTTTTTTTTTTATCCGAAACAAAATTAGAAATTCATTCGATTTAAGCAATATAAACCGGATCCCATATCGAGCTACTTGTCGTCGTGATGGGAGGGAAGCGGTGGAATAGGTTTTTATGAAAATCATGTTATCGCAAAAAGAGGTAGCTCGCACAGCCGAAAGCGTTTTTCTTCCAACCTCAGGGGCTGGGTAAAATGTTTATTTTATTTTTGTAGCCGATTTTTTCCCGCGTATACACGGGTGTGCGGCATAAACGACTGCCACGAGACGGATATGGGAATGACGTAACCGCATAAAAGTTTACAGTCATTGTGGAATCGGATGCGTGCGGTAAGACTGCAGAGTAAGGGCGTAGGGAGGAAATTCACGTTCGCTGTTTAGAGTAATCCGAGGATTAAAGAAACATGGATAAACAGTTACCAATAGGGAAGAAGAAGGGAAAAAAAATGAAAATAATTTCGAAAATCAGAGAAAAAAGTACACAAGAAAAAGAAAAATTCGACAGTAATAATAATAATGGTTCTATAATAGTATATTATATAATATTGAATGGACCGGAAATAATATCATGCATTTGACGAGACTTGTGGCAAACCACTACTCGTTACGCGTCTTATTCACGTCAGAACAACCTATTCGAACTTGAAAAAAAAAAAACCGACACGTCCTTCATTTTTTGTCATTCGACTGTTGGAACTCGCCACCAATACGTGTACACGTTGAAGGTGCGATTTATATTCAATGGGTCTAAAATGTCCAATTGTTCGTACTGACCATTGAATTTGAAATAACATATTATATTTGTACAAGTGACGTCGTACTCAGGAGTAAAATATGAGCTAATACGTTTTGTCTGTTTAAACTTAACGCAACAATCATACCTAAAGATTTTCTGCATTCAATAAGAACTGATTTTACCGTATTTTTGTATGTGTAGGTTAACTACAGTTTTTGCGAGTACAACGAATACGATTTTATTACACACTTTCAAATCTTTTAGAATCCACTTTACTTACTTACTTTAATTTCTGTACAACCGAAAGTGCTTTGTGGACACATAACCTATTCAACGTAAATGCTTTCTGCACGTGTTTCACTGCGTTCACGTCTACACATAATCACAACCTTCGCCATTCAGAATGTCATTCTACTGACGCGCGGTAGGGTATTGATGCACAAGATAATATCGTGATTTATGATCAACAGCCATGGGTACCTAATACGTTATATTAAAAGCACAAGATAATATCATATGCAAGAGATCACTCGTTGCCATTCGAGTCGTCACGTATTTATCCAGACAATGTCTTTCATCGGGGTCGAAATAGGCAAAACCGTTATTACTACGATAGATTCAGTTATATACTATTAAAATATGTTGACGTCATTTTGCGACGTAGTTATACCTACACATATTTATTTTAATTTCACATTTCGTTTAGACAACATTTCCATCTCGATTAAATGTGTGTGTGTGTGTGTGTGTGTGTGTGTATGTGTAATGTAGTGTACTCGCAATGGATAAACCGTATTAACATACATGGCTCGTTCAGTATATAACGTCAATAATTAATAATATTATTATTAACACAACGTATTTCTAGTTAAAGTTCTTGAGCACATGATACGTCATTATTTTACTGTAAAATGTCGACGATAGTAGAATTTGAAAAAAAATTAATTCAACTGGGATTTAACAGCTTTACTTAATACTCACCAGTATTACAAATAGTGTACAGTATTATGTGTAATCAATAATGTATTTTTCAATTAAGGCGGAAGGTATTTACAAAACATAACGCACATGTATGGTACATAATAAATCAAATATTAAGTGAATTTAGATTTGTTGTTGAACATTATTTTGCGAGTTATTAATTTTGAGTTAATACATTGACTTATGATGAAGACTTATAGTTTATTTTTGTTGTCACGTGAAAAATTAGTAAAAGGGGACAAACGGAATAGATCAATTCGGTGTATATACATTTATATATTTTCTAAAAAAATTCCAATTTAACATCACAGTAAAATGTATACCTATAATTATATTGTCTACTTATGTTACTTATATAATTTTTTAAAACAATATTTATTCGATGGTTATATTATTTGATCAGTATGAGTTGTATGATAGGATATTTTGACAATTTCAATGAACTTATATTGTTAACAGTTCAATGTTATTTGAATACGAGACTGTATTTTTTTTTTTTTTTTTTGAGGTATAGTTATTATTATTTGATGCGTAAATATTTAACGCACTAATGAACTTCATGAATTGTTTATATAAACAATTGCAATAAGCTATTTACGGTATGTATTGGTGTATGTCAAAGTATTATATCATCACGAGCGCAATCGATATTCATTATTCCAGTTCAGTTTATTATTCTAATGTCAATTGCAATTCAGATATAATATTTGTGTGTGTGTGTGTGTGTGTGTGTGTGTTTGTAAATAATAGTTCATGTCCCTTAGTTTAAACTGTATAAAAATGTTATGGCTGAAAAATTGCAACATTTATTGGTGACTACTATAATATTATGAGAGATACTGATGCCGTTCATTACCATACTCAATGAACCGTTTTATATGGAATGGGTATGTTGCAAGGGACCAATGAAAGAAGAGAGAATAGGGGTAAGGGTATGTGAAATCAATACGACTGACCAAGTGCGACCTTGTGAACCACAGTTTCCGTGTTGAAATTTTAACGTTATCAGTTTTTACTTTTTTATTTGGAAAAACAAAATACCTAGGTACAAGTATTCTCATACATAAAAACTATTACTCAAACTAATCTACAAACCTGTGTTGCATGAAGCACTGCTTAAAATTGATTTTTCAAAATTGTTATAGTTTTGCCTGAAAAAAAAAAAAAAAAAAACATTACATAAGTACTATCATGAAAATGAGATCTTCTGTTGACCTTATTCCCTGTTAAAGTTATTAACATTTGATTATAGTATCAATTTCCATAATTAGCTTTCGGTATTTTAAAAACGGACAAATAACATAATATTATTGTGTTTAATGGAATATTAAATAACAGAAATTGATATTGAGGTATAATTATTTATTGTATCCGTTCGATGGAAAAAAATATTAAAGAGAAAATAATTAATGTCAACAATTTAAAATTAAAGATAAATATATTTTTCAATATTCCATAATGCAATATAACAGACTCTGAGAATTTTATTTTATAAAGTAAATTATCAATTTGATAATCAATCGTTTATGTGTGTTTAATATAATACGATTTCTGATATATTAACTACATCAATTTACTCAATTCTATGTTAAGACATTTTCATTTTTGAATAATTAACAATTGAAACGATTATATTTAGGTGCCTATTTGAATATGATTACATTTTACGTGGTATTTTGTACGTCTACATAGAGGGGAGATGGTAAGTTTTCACATGAAGCATCGCAGGTAAACTTTTATATATGTAAATACCTACACAAAATCATCATTATCCTAATATATTTAAAATAGTAGAAGTTTTAAAAATGTTTTAAATAGATATATATATTAAAATAAGAACATCAGATATCAATAGACCTCAAAAACTAAGCAAACTAAAAAAAAAAAAAATATTAAATTAAAATATTTATACAAGAAAATATTAAAATACAACTTAAAACAAATAACACAGTAT
Source organism: Chaitophorus viminalis (assembly GCA_025469195.1). Classification (NCBI taxonomy): domain Eukaryota; kingdom Metazoa; phylum Arthropoda; class Insecta; order Hemiptera; family Aphididae; genus Chaitophorus; species Chaitophorus viminalis. Next base: position 14,966 of record JAIPRK010000355.1, on the reverse strand, counting down.
AATTATGTTAAAAGTTTAAACTTTCGTAATTAGCCACATAAACTTAATTTATTTAATTGCTATTATTATTATTATTATCAACATTATAATTATATAAATTATCATCATATTAAATAAATTTACTGTGTGAATGACTAATGAGTAATAACTATAAATTTCAATTAAAAATTGGATTTTAATTTTTTTCTTACAAAACACAAAACAAACAAATTTTAACCACACAAACTACGTTGTCTATCCTAAGTCTGAATAAAGTAGGAATGAAATACGTTATAATTTTTATACGTATAGGAACTTACTTAGACATACTCAGGGGTGATTTACTACTTTGTGTGGGAACTTATATTCGTCCATTTATAGTATATAATATGTATGAACATAAGGACGCCACACCCACATGTGCTGTATCCGACTTATATACAAACAACATATTATAACAAACCTGGATTCAGTAAAACTAATTTTGTGTGGTTCGCTTTAATATTGGAGTAATCTGACCTATTATCAAACTTAAAGTGAACAAAATGGTCCAAGTCTTCTTGTAAGTTCGAAACTATAGTTTAATTTTTTACAGAATTGTAAGCTTTTTTAAATTTTAATATTTTACATAATAATTATAAGATAACTTGCATAAAATTTAAATTTCATAAAAACCTACGAGAAGACATACATTATGCACTTTCCTTTAAGTTATATAATATGTTAGTTCGATACATGTATGACATACAAAGGTATCTGATAAAACATATTTTTAGCAATTGGAAACCACATTTATTATTTGTTAACATACAATATAGATTTCTATTGTTGAAAACCTGTATTTATCGAGTTTTAATGCAATAAACGAATACAGTGATGCCTAGTGGCTGCGTCTATTTATAGGTGCTGCAAAAATGTTAACATCGACTTTCATTGATTAAAAGTAGCAATAATAAAATAAATTTTGACTTATAAATGCAGACAATTTTTAAAATGTCAACTTATTGATATTGATTATTTATTACACGATACATTATGTAAATTATTAGATTTCAGATTGTCCCCGAATAAAATTTACGAATTCTACTGCGTCATTTTTATTTGAAATTGTATAGTTTTATTACGATTTATTTATGATAAGTATATTGCAGCCAATATTATGATTATGTTTTATATTAATAACCACTTAGGGCTCATATTTCTCTGTCTCCGTCAACATCAGAATATATATACGTGTGTTCACAATTTGTTTGGAATCGTACGTGCCTGAGGGTTTATTTACTCCTTAGGATACCAACACGATATTATTAGTGCTGTTGAATTATTGGTACAGTTGAAAATAAAACTACGGGTAGATAAATAAAAGCGTTCAACCGTGGTTACACAAAATACGCGGTAAGATAATAAATATCAGGAATAATTTATATAGGTAGTATTGTTAGTGGGTGTTTAATATATATACCTATATCGGCTATTATGGTTATCATATACCATGTTACGCTGTTACGGTGTTTGTGATTTGCACACAGCAGGCAGTAGTTTAAAAATTAACAAGACGATTCATCATTGAATTAAAAATTAATAATGATTAATAATTACGCATACACGCAAATGAAATAATATGAGATGTATACAGTTAATTTCTATTGATATTGGTATTTTAAAATCTTATTCTTCTGTTTAATTTTTATCATAATGGTTAAAAGTTAAATGCTTTTTCTTCTGAAACGTATTATGTTATCAAAGTTGGATTGAATACGAGACAGCACTACATTACTTACAAATGGATCATTGAAGAACTTGTTTTACGCGACTGTTTGGCCGACTTCCGTTGCCTTGGGTAAGACACTATGTGACTTGTTCCAACTTCAAACTAAAAAGTTTTCATAATTTCTTATCTGCATGTTCTCATTTTAATTGACTGTATGATTTATTTGAAAACGAATTGTTTGAGTCATGTTGAATAATAATAATAGAAAATGTAAGTAAAAATTTTATATTTACATTTTGTTTTTGTGTGTTAATAAAAATTAAAAGTACGCGTGCGTCTGCGCAACGCTATACGAATATTTTACTTTTTAATTTTCTTCTCGCGAATTATAGTTTAGGGTGAATTCAGCTTTAGTAATACTTTCGCATACACGTCAGTGTAATATAATATGAATTTAATCAATGAATAAAAAATGAAATATATGCACAATGTTTATAGGTTTGATGTATTTAGAGCGATATAGGATGTGGCCTCTACGTTAATGACCCTCGAGCAAGTTCGATGCCGTTTGATTATTAAACGAGGTTTTATTTTTAACATAATCAATCACAGTCTACATAATATTAATAGGACAAATGCAAGTTTCCTCACGAGATAAATTAATTGAAAAAAATCGAATGGTAGGAATAAGTGAGTTTCGACCTTAAATAAAAAATAAACTGATATATGTTTCGATAAAAAAAATTATATACCGGTAGGTTGATTATTCTGACAAAAAAAAAATACATTTTTATACGTGTAAAAATGAATAAAAGTTATTACAATATATATATATATATATTTTTTTTTTTTTTTTTGATACTAATCAGAATTAGAATTTACAATTTCAATATAATTGGGTAGGTTAATATTTGTTTGTTTTTGTGTCTCATAAAACAATATAGAATATAAATTGAATAAATGTTTATATAGATATATGATGTAATAATAATAAATAATAATACTAACAGTAATAATAAATTAATAATTACATTTTAAACTATGACTTATTGTGGAAAATGAAACGTATTACATGAATGTAAATGTGGCATATTTTAAAGTAGTAATCCGATATTGTAATTTAATTTTTTGAATCAGAACTTACGAAATAGTATATTTTTATACTACATACTATGGTTTTTTTTTATTATGATCAAATGTTTTATTATCTTATTCTTTTCGAAATCAGAGTATTTAGTTAAAATTGTATATATAAGTGTATCATATAATAAGTAAACGATTACAAATATAGTAATATAAATAATCATGAAAAATGAAATATTTAATTTAGTAAATACGAGCTTAATCTCTTGTAACCGATAAATATAGTTAGTTGTTAGGCTGGAATGACAAGAAAGAATTAGGTCAAAGTCCTCTATCCTATAATGTCGGACTTTATGTTACCTTCTAACGCCTACCTTGAATAATCCTATAAATAATACATTAAATTTTTTCAACAAAGTTGAACATTCGATTCCCTAATGATCCTTAACAACCGTTATACATTGATTATGTGTAACAAAATTATACTATTTTAGTATTGAAATACATATATTGTTTTAATTTTTTTTTTTTTTTTGTAAAATTTGTAAATGTACACTATCTTTAATATTGCATGTCAGGTATTTAACATATAATAATAATTATTTGGAAAATAATATTGTTAATGATAAAACGGCACTTTGGTTATGTGATATTGATGAGTGGATGGGTACACGAAACAAAAACATTGCATAACTTGTTCCTTATTGATCATATTTAGTCTGCGGTTGCCGGTTGTTGATAATCATTATGTATTGTTAACGTTATATTATACACAACTGTACGAAACAAAAGCATTTTTTTATCTACCAACCAAATCTGTTTTAAAAACTATAATGACGGTTATTTTACTGATCAAAACATAACATTGAAACTTGAATAATAGTATATTGAAAAAACCTATGGAAATCGCAACTGTTTGTCGGTTACGATCAAAAAATTGTGTACAAAACAATGATATTGCTTCTCACTTGATATTTAATTCTGTTCAGATTGATTTGTTCATATTTCAGATAGAATCGGTTTCTTTTTAACAACTTCACTTGACTGCAAAGTAAAGTAGAAGTCTAACTTTTTAAGTGCAGTATTGAAGTTTATAAAAAAAAATTATAACTATAATAATAATAATAATAATTAATAAACTACGGCAGTCAACACACAAAATTACGAAACGGTATTATATAGATAAAAACGTATTTTACAAGAAGGTGAATGAATAATCGTGATAATAACCATATAACAAGTTTATAAGTTAAGATAAATTACCATTTGTCATCACGTACTCACATCAGCCGCACTGTACTGCGTGTGGTTACTGGTTTACTGTTCATGACAAGACTAGTGGGTTGAAGATAATGGGGAGTAGCAGGTAGCACACGAAATTCGAATATTACGATTTTTTTATTTATAAGCCATGGTCAGCATGCGGGACACGGTATTATGCCTTGAAGTACAGTACATAGTAGAGCCCTTTAAATGTGAAAAGATTTTGCGGAAACGAAAATAAATCAGTGAGACCAAGTTACAAAAAATAATTTACCATATACGACATTTTGTTCAATAATACATTTTTATTCTCAATTTATTTCAGAGATTTTGAAATTTACCTACCTACACTTTTATAATAAATTAACGGTTCAATCAGTATTTTCGATTCATGATTTCAACAATATATTATATTGAATTTATTTATACAGTACATAGAATATAATGATAATTATTTAATATAAAACATTGATTTAAATAATGCGTAAGGTTTGTCGGACAAGACTAGAATGATTACAAATTAAAATGCTACGAAATCGAGAATAGAAATATACCTAAGATTTGGCTTTTGGGTTCATGACATTAATGACAAAAGGAGTGAATTAGGTGAATTTAATCAACTACAATAAAATATATTGTATAACGAACAGAAATATTTTTAAATATTAAAGAATGTCGAATAATACATTTGTTTGAGTTATTTAAATTATTACCACAGACTGGGCAATTTATGAAAGCTGTAAATTCTAAAAAAAAAAAATTAAATTATTCCACCTATCGAGTGTCACTGGTGTATATTGTATAGAACCTTTGTAGTAATACTAAGAAATGTACGTAAATAGTAAATACATCGAATTATTGATAACATTTTATATTATTTTCATCAAGCAAACATTGACAGTTATTGATCCGTGAACTATTTTTAACTATTTGTTTATTATATTATCTGTCTTTGACGGCGTCTCGGTTCGTCCTTCTCATCATTGACCAATATAATAACCACCAAAAATACATAATATTTCTCGACGGAAAAAATTATTGCTTAAATAATTAATAATAAATTTTGATCGGGTTCTTCTTGAACTGGAGAGGTATGGGCCTACAACAGTCTTTTTTTGCTGTCGACAAACATATTCTGTTTAATTTGGATGCACGTCCGACCGGGAAATTTCACATCCCAATGATACATAGGTTCGCATTCACTAATATCTTGTCATATAACATGTTTGGAATCATTTCACTGATGATTACCCACTCGTTGCATTATTTCTCAAAAATCGATTGTCGTTTTTCGTTTCCGTAAACAAACGGAACGCGTCTAATAATAAAACGTTCCAACTCTCCCGACTGTGATCACTACTTGTTAGTAGTATGATGTGTATATTTCATTATATTATTGGTCTTCATTTTTGCACCATATATTCAGGGATGTCAAACATAAAATTATTGCCTTACTGCTTTATCCCTCCGCTGCGTGTCTGGGCGAAATATTATGCGCACAATACCAAATAATAAACCATCATCATCCGTTGCTTATATTTACACTCATGTTGAGCAATATATAATACAAATACAAATAGCACTTTACGTTTGATAGTAACAAATAAAAAATAATTTTGAATATGTAATGAAAAAAACCCATACTGAAGCTGTCGTGATTTTGATACGATTTTGTGAAATTCCAACTATGTATTACGTAAGCCACGTTGTGACGTATAGTGGTCAACAAGATAATATAAAATGTTATTACCGTCGGCGCATTATTTTTACATTTCTACTACAATTATTTTTATTATTATTATTACTACTATAATCTTGTTGTATTCAATAAGTATTGCTTCTGAATATTATTGCATTTTAATAAATAAAAGATTCGAGAAATCGGCTGCTGAGCACACAACTTTAATCGTTTTTTTTGTCAATTTACGGAACATTATTTAGTTATTATTTAAATAAAATATGAGATAACCTGAACTAAATCGTATTTTTTTTTTTGGGCAACTGAAGATTATATAAATGATTTTTAAAAGCTTACTGAAGCGTTAAATCTTTTAGATATTTAAAAAAAATACGTTTCATAAACCATTCTTATACGTATGTTTGATGTACACTATATACATGTCAATGTATGAACATGTGTTTTTATATGCGACTTAAAAACAATAATATATTTTATAAATATTTAATGTTAATTATCTAAGATAATATAATAACGATATTACAATAATTAACTAAGACCTAAATACTTAAATAATATTTGTCATCTCAATTGTTTACGTCAATTGTCGATACAACACCAAGCGTCATCCTATGTATTTTATATTCATGTATAGTATATATATATATATATATTAATTTATAACAACACAACATTTGGATGAAGATTACCAGGTTGTAACCAGTTTCAAAACGATTGGTATATTAGTAAATTGTTGCACCGGTGATTAGTTTTTTTCAGATTTATGGAACCCGTAGACAATAATTATAAGTTTTCTTGCACGTGTGATATATTATAAGTATAAGAGCGATTAAATATATTATTATATATACATATTATAAACGTGAGATATAAAATTGATGAAAAAAATCTCAGGATATTACTATATGGATTCTGACCTAGTTTTAATACGAATATTTTCCAGATTTTTATTCCCCTCTTGCCGACTACTTTTAGTTTTTTCATTTATCTATGGTTTCTTATCTGTTTTTGAGCCCCTCGAGGGATCATTTTTACTTTATATGAGAAAGGGGAACTCGCAACTTTCACCAAACATGCACGGTGTATAATTGCCAATGTTCACATGATGTAAAGATGTATCTCATTTTAGTAGTATTCGTAAATATTTTTAACCGATATTTTTAATCGATGCTATATATTATATAGTATCAAAATCGATTATATATTATATAGTATATATTATAAATTACTAATTCCATGGATATTTATCCAGATTGTTTATAATTTTTTTTTTAAATTTCATTTCTCAATTATTAATTTATAATACCCATTAATTTTAGTACAACTTTACAATATGATTCTGCAAACATTAAAAACAATTTTAGCATAATCCATATATTCGAAATGATTCAACAATTCAATATTTGGCCCATTGTTTACAGGTTATTATAGTGTACTTTTAATTATTTAAAGCTCTCGTTGTTATTTTGTCTTTTTTACAAATTTATATAATATTCTTAATTTTTACTAATATAATAATTTTATTAATACAAGATGAACTTAAAAAGTGAAAATACAAATAGTTCATCGTAAAATTAATATAATTTTTTTTTTTTAAAAAAGTAATATAAAAATATTTTGTAAAATATGTAAAATAAAATAAATAATTGTAATTTTATTTAAATAAGAAATCTGCAAATTCGTTTTGAGATTTCTAATATATATATATATCCATTTACACATAAATCTATTTCTTAGTTATAAATTAATAATTATTATACATACTTGAACTACTTAAACTTCAACTTACACTTCAAGAAGGTACAACTTTTTCCAAATTCAAATTCAAATTCGATCAGATAACGTGTATTATAATAGCGTAGTTAATATAATTATAACTATAATAATAGTATTAATAATAGTTATTATATATATTTATATTATATATATATATATATATATATAATTTATTATAGTGTAATTGGAGAAATCTCAATCTTATACTTTTGTATTTTATAAACAGTGTATTGAATGTTATGTATTAGTTGATGTTATTCTGTCGAAATTTTTATTCCGTAAATAAAACCAAATATAATTTATTTGAAACGTCGGAGTGTCTTAAATCCAATTTATGGAATTGACTGTGAAACAACTGTACCGGATGATTATTTGTCTTTAGGCTATTTCGTAAATTATTCGTACGTTTACAATTACGTATACGTTTAGGGTGCAGTCCCACGGGAATTTTGGTCATTGCACTGCTAAAGTATTATCTCGTTGAATAAGAAATATAGCTAAATTCTGGTTTCGTTAAACCTGTCATTATAGTTTGAAGTTTTATTGAAATTAAAAAAATTGAGAAAAATAAAACAGAACTAGACTAGTTACATTAATAATTGACATCATTAAGTTCCAATGAGATAGCTGTTCATTTTTTACTAATATAGGCCTATATATATGAGCTTCTATGTGTAATATTGTACGCTCAATACTCATAAAGTAGTAAACAAAAGGGTACATTATGTGTAAAACGTAAATATTACACAAATCTCTCTGGAATGGATAATTCTACAATGCACATAATTATAGTTTTAATAATAAAAGCTTATAATTGTACAGATTTATTTTATTAGAGATGTAGAAGTAGATGTAGTTGTGTGCGTATAATATATATATGCTTCGTTCTTTGTATTCGCTTACATCCGCCTGTATATATAGGTTTATCAATATTGAAATAGTGTATGGTTATATTATGCAATTCAATTCCACTTATGCTGTTACCACGCACGTTGAAAGCTTTCCTCTTCATTTGGCTGAATAATGATTTGCTCTTTTTTTTATTTTCAGTCGAATTATTTGGAAATTGCGATGAAAATAAAAAGAACACATGTTATTCACCAGGCGCCCGTTTTAATAGTATTATATGATAATACGTATATGTAAATCAACATTTTTTCGCTAGCTCAAGTTGACAGTTTAATATCATTATTATTATACAACATAATATTATACGCGCCCACGTGTATTTTTTATTAAACCCGTCATGAATTACATAGGCGTATGCGTAAGACATATTTTATTATTTTTTAATTGAAAACCGCAATGATTTCATAAGATATTTTATTTTTGGGTGTATCCGTATTTCTTCGATGGTGCAGTGTTGACATCCTGTATTACAATAAACTGTGTGTACGTCGTTTAAAATAATGAACAGTTTTTCAAGTAATTCATTTTCGTTGCTAAAAAAAAATCGCTCAATTGCACGTGCATTTTTAATGTATTTTTTTCCCCCACCATAACCACAACGCATGCCTAATCACAAACTGCATGAATAGCGGAAAATTAATTTCAATTGTTGTCGAAAAACAAAAAAATAAAACTAAAACAAAACGGATGGTCGAGAATTTTAATTTGTGTACCGGAGGAAAACGCAGTTTTATTATTGTTTTGTTGGGGTTTTAAATACTGGTCGATTCGGAAAATATATATTATGGGCAAACCGATAAACGACAAATTGCTTTTTTATTGCCGAATTATTATTCTACATTTATAAACTTGTCGGATTTGAGAAGTACACGCGCAAACATTATAAATAGTGGATTTCCCAATCGTTTACAGACGTGCATGCGTGAAACAAATGCAAGTAAAAAGACAAATTTTGACATTGCATGTATTAATTATTAATGGGATAATGGCTTTTTGTATACATTAAAAAAAAACATATGAATCCAATACTAAAGGACTTAAATATGCACTTATGGATTTAAAAAATAATATTATACAAATAAAAACATAATTATTAAGAATACAATGTTTATATATTATATATAGAATATAATATATAAATACCGATAGTACACAAAGTTTTATGTATCTATGAATCGACCTTTAGAAATATAAAATAATATGCTGCAGTATAGGCATGACGTAAAGGAATATTTTTTTTTAAGTTTTGTACGTGTACCTCATATTATATATTATATTACCTATATGTGCATGTACCATGATGGAGACGAGGTGATAAATCGATGAAGCTCAATAACGCTACAACGATTCCTACTTATTTTGCAATGAATAATTTTGATCATATACATCAAAGCTGACACCATCGGTAGGTAGGTATATCGTATATATATATATAATACATAAAATAGGGGTACAACCTACCATCGTGGTACTTCCCCCCGTGACCAACATTATACCACTACCTCGATCGCTGGCTCTGCTCCCGAGGGGTGGACATTGACCGACGTGCACGTATTTATATTTTATTTTTGCAGACACCACCACTGCTGCTATACGATTCGTTAGGGGGAGCGGAAGGTGTAAAAAAACAAAAAAAACAAACCAGAAAAAATCCGGTTAATACCTAATCCAACGTTAAGACGATGTTTTGTTTCCACGATGCCACCATTCAGAGTAAATGTTTTACACGTCGAAGTTATAAGAAACAAAGCCAACAGTGTATAAACCGTAGAAGCTATTATACGTGTTCGTACAATATAATGAAATACGATACGTCATTTAGTATTTAAAAAAAAAAAAAAAACTAAAATTAAACGATGAAAAACGTTTGATTAAATAAAAACGAGGGGAGGGGGAGTACGCGTACTGGCCGTTCGGCAAATTCTTCTTGTAAAAGAAATGTTGAACACGATGAGCCGCTATTATATAATAGGTACATGGTACATAATATGCTCGTGAAAACACGTTCAGTGAACAAAAACGCCGGCGTGGGATCGTTCAGTGTGTTTCTGTACAAAACCAACATCCGTCTGTATTATTATACAATAATTGAATAATGTAATATATTATTAATCTTTTGTTATTTTTTTTCGAACGGTTTGATGTGGACTTTAATCAGTTCTCTTGTCTGCTCTCTGAACAGTTGGAGAATGTTCCACGTAAGCCAGCTATACTCGTATATTATTTACTATATTGTGAGTCCATCATAAGTCATCAGTTACAACAGTGCTCAGCTTGGAAAAATTGAAGTAGGGGGACTCTATTAACTTTTAAAAAAGGAACGTTCCCATCACTTGTTAAACGTTACCAAGCCGTAGGGGCTACGCCCCAACACCCCCTGATCCCCTCTTAAAATCATATAAAAAATATTTAAGAATAATGAAATTCTTCTATTCATTTTTCATGTATTTTGTTTCAGCCAAATTTTTTTTATCAACAATTATCAAAAAATAAAGGAAAAAATCAAACATCTCAAATGCCTATAAGTTGTTCAAATATTAATATATTTTTTTTTTAAAAAATAATGACCAAAAGAAAATGCCAATCTAAACAACTGGTAAAAGTTTCGAGTTTCTGCATCTAATACTTTTTGAATAATAACAAATATTTAAAATTGTTTGAGGATAAAACATTATTTTATGCAATTTCGTAAAAATTTAAATTGCAAACGGTCATAAAAATTTTCCTTTAAAGCCCGGTAAAAATTGTTGTTATAGATATTTGAATAATAGCTTATGAATAAACTTGTGTTATCGTTTAAGCCTTAAGTATCAATAAAAAACATTTTATAAATTTTTAACTACAAAATAACTTGCAAATTATCGTGATTTTGACATATTTTATACAACTTTGGATTTTATGGGCTTATAAATAAAATTGTGTAGATAGGTTTTCAATTTATTTTAACTGTGATAATTATAACTTAAAATAAATCTTGCATTACATTTTCAAGAGTTTTTAACCAGCCAAAATAGTTTTATTGATATTTCAAAAAAAAATAAAACCTAGAAAAATTGAAAATTTAAATTATTTATGAGTAGGTCCAAAAAATGTCAAAACACTTAGAAAACTTAACTATGTATAGAAAACTCCAACATAAACATTTGGTAAATATTTCAAGTATTTGCGGTATTTAGTTTTTGACTTACAGCATTTTAAAAATATGTGTTTTGGCAAAAAGTGGTTTTGTGTAAAAATCCCCGTATTTTTTAATTTGTTTTATTGTTTTTTCGACATTTTTGAAAAAGTTTGATTTTAGACTTGCCCAAGTACCATCTACATTCACTTTCCTTTCAGAAAAGTTGTTATTTGAGGAAATCGAAGCATTTTTAGGGCCCCATAACGTAATGACAGACAAAAAAAAAACACACAACATTGTAAAACCAATAGATTTCATCACTTGGTTCATAATCTAAAAAAAATTACTCTAAATATTATTTTGTATGCTATATTTTTAAATTATAAAATAAAATATAGTAACAAACGTGAATTTTGATAAAAATTCAGAATGATATGGCATGATTCTTCGTCCCGTGCGTTCCTTTTATTTTAAAAATAAAAGTAGGGGTACGCGGAAATTTCTGAATAATTAGTTGGGGCACTCCATTCCCCTGTGTCTCCCCTCAAGTCGAGCACTGGTTACAATAGATTAAAACTTAAATAGATAATATCCTATAGACAAATATGCGGATAGTGTTAACACTGAATCTCGCTGTAAATATACACTGTACAAATAATATACTGTTAGTGATTGTAACGGCTTTTAAATCTCAAACTCTAAGTTTAAGTGTTGCGTAATAAATTTCCTCAGATGAATAATGAATACGTACAAATAATATACCCGAGATGGGCGACTCAATGTTACTAGAGGATCATTTTGCCCATTTTATGATAATGATAATATAGGCCAGAGAGCACACGCAAAAAAAAGCTCAACTAAATTTACAATATTTGCATTTAATAGTTCAATATTAGATAATAGGAAAATTCTAAAATTTTATATTTTTGTAAAATTTTTTGAAATGTAGCTCGGGTCAATTAAAAACGGTCCGTGTTAAATAAAAATTATTATTTATTCTTTATATAATGGTAAAATATTTTTGTAGACTGTTACATACACATAACACATTTGCAGTCTTAGGACTTTTTTCCACCGTAAAAGTCTTCTGTATTCTCGAGTCGTAGTATGTTTGTACCGCCACCCCGTCATCCACATGTCTCTAAGAATGCGAGTTCTTCTTTATAATTCTGAACACGTCTTTGTCGACTACGAAAACGCGGTTAGGATGTTGGTCAAAAGAATAAGAAAAACGGGAAGATAATAGCTAGAACGTGAAATCTAAGAGTTCGTTGGTCTACATGTGAAGTGTTTATTCAATGCTCGCGTACACTTCAAAATGTCGTTCTTGAAAACAATTTTGTCATTTACCAGTAGTTTTGGTGTCGTTACAAAGTAAATACAATCGTTTCCGCTGAGTACCTATTCTGGGGACAAACAAAATGTATGTGCATTTTCGTTATATTAATCCGAGTGTATAATTCTAATAATTAAACTGTATAAAGAATAGTGTAACATTGTACGTGTTGTGCAACAAAATATCACAATCGGAGTTAAAAACAGCTTATTTCTATAGAATCAGTGTTATCTGAAAAACATAATGATTAATAAAATATGACAAAACAATATTATATCATATTGTCAAGTTTTATTGTATTTGGTTTTTATTTTTAATATTCATACCATACTTTAAACATTATAACCAAATCAATTAAAATCATTTCTCAAACAAACTCAAATCCAAAGCAATAGCTACATTACAAACGCAAATTTGTAAATAAAATCTATTCTATTCTAAAATCTATAAATTCATCTTATTATGACTAATAACATAACAATAATGCTTATGAATTATTATTTTTACAATAGAAATGATAACTATATTGATTTGAATTTTGAAATATATATATATATATAATAGTATGTATTATGGTCCATGTTTTGAACACTCGATCGATGTAAAATTATAGCAATACCAATTTAATCAACTATATATGATCATTTTTAAAATATTGAAATTTATATTTAATATACAATATTTCAATTTCAAATTGTTAAATAATACTCATAGATATTTTTAAAATACATTTTTTACTGTTTTGTATAATAAATCGAATTGAAATTAATTATGTATCCAATTTTAATCTTATATAATGTCAAAGCCAATTTTTTTTTTTTTACAATATTAAGATCTCGATATGTTACTGTTTTTATTTAATAATTATTAACCCTATTCTCACTAAGCAAAAATAATAGTTAATATAAATTCGTCTAACCTTAATATATATTATTTTAATGTATCTATTATTTTTGTGAGTTGAGACAATATTAATTACTTAATTTTGAGAAAATATTTACTATCCAATTGGAGTCTATGGATAAATTATTATAATTTGAAGTGGTGGTAGGTATTTCTTAAGAAAAAACTTGCTGTAATTATTTATAGAGTATGTAGGTGTAATTGTTTTGATCTTGTTGTTTGTGCGTTATTTAATGAATACTTATTGAATCATTGAAAAGTATCATTCTCATTGTTAAAAGTATTATAATTTATTATTATTAAAAAGATAGAAATTTATCATACTAAACAAAATAATTATTTTTAGATTCTGAACGGAGTGATGGAATCTATTGGTTTTACAATGATGTGTTTTTTTTTTATTTTATAAAATATTTTTTTTGTGTCTGTTATCACGTTTTGGGGCAGTAAAAATGCTTCAATTTTTTCAAACAGCAACTTTTCTGAAAGGAAAGTGAATGTAGATGGTAGTTGAGTAAGTCAAAAACGCAACTTTTTCAATACTTTTTAAAAACTCGAGAAAAACGATAAAAAAATTACAAAAAAACAGGAAAATTCACGCAAAATCACGTTTTTACAAAATACATTTTTTTAAAATGATCTAACTCAAAAACAAAAAACTGCAATAACATGAAATTTTCACCAAATCTTTATATTTGCATTCTCTATACATATTTAAGTTTTCAAAGTATTTTGACTTATTTATAAACAATTTATATTTTCGATTTTTATAAGTTTTTTTTATTTTGAAATATCTATAAAATTTATTTAGCTATCCGAAAACTCTTGAAAATTTAATACAAGATTTATTATAAGTTATACTAATTGTAACAACAAAATATCCGAAATCGTTTCACTCAATTTTTTGTTTATAAGCCCGTAAATTTAAAATGTGTATAAAATATGTTAAAATCGCAATAATTTGCAAGTTATTTTGTAGTTGAAAATTCATAAAATTTTTTCTGTTTATAACTAAGGTTCAAAATTTTAACACTAGGTTGTCCATAAGCTACTCTTAAAAATTCTTTAAAAAAATTTCTACCGGACCAAAAGGAAAAAATTTTATGACCGTTTGAAATTTAAATTTTTACGAAATTACATAAAATAGCGATTTATCCTCTACTGATTAAAATATTTATTATAATTCAAA